>APFE031327157.1:223291-327611 GCA_000404065.3 Pinus taeda
ACATTGACACCCGAGGTGATCTCACATGCTACAGGGATACCTAATGTTGGTGAGGTGTGGAATAAGTGCACGATGTTAGATAGTGTTCACTTTGAGCCTTATGTCCGGCCACCATTCATGAGACATCTAGCAGGCGTGTTTCCATTCAGGTTTCTCAAGAGCGAGTATGCTCCCATGATGAGGCTCATTATGCACTATTTTACCTGTGAGGGCAGATTTTCACAGGTGTACTCATATCATATTCGCCTCTTGATGCACTTCACCCGAGTGAGGATGATGAACATCCCGGTTTTCTTCTTTCAGAACATTCAAAGGATGGTGCCCATGTTGCAGAGGAAGACCCCGACATAGCAGTACAGGAGCCTTCATCATTATGGTTTGATTCAGCTAGTAGTATTGCATCAGTTGACTCAGCAAGGCATCTCATGGGAGGAGTTCATCTCTCGTGAGTTTTTCACAGTACCATCACCGCCACATCCTGAGGTTGTTCACGAAGAGGGAGGACCATCACATCAGCATGACATCCCTGTTACTAGACATGTCAGTTCTTTACCTCAGGTCACCTATCAGAGAGGCCCAAGGGCCTTATTTGCAGCAGCTCGGCGAGTACTTTCTCCACGCCAGGTGGAAGGGGTCTCGCCTTCTTCATCAGCACCACGAGTGTTATCTCCACACCAGGTGGAAGGGGCCTCGTTTCCGACAGCAGCACAAGTATCAGAGAGGGGCAAGCAGCCCATGATTGAGGAGAGATTGTCAGGTGATCCAGTTATTGATCTTGACGCCGGTTCTCCTAGCACAGAGCTCAAGGATATCATCCGAGAGCAAAGGACCGAGAATGAGTCGCTGTACACGAAATTGTTGATGGAAAAATGGATAATTAAATATTTAGAGCAGCGAAACAAACAGTTGGAGGATGAGCACAAGCTATATGAGCCGCAGAAGATTCGTGAAGACCAGGAATTGGCTCGTAGGAGACCCGGTGACTTGAGACACACAGATCGAGAATCTATGCTTATTTGGGACAATGCTCATTTGAAAATGTTGTTGGCTAAGGCCAACCAAGATAACAAACTGCTGAGGAACATGAAAAATCATTATTGGGGCGGATGCACGTGTGCAAAGCAAAGATGAAGGTGCTTCAAAGGCGGTTGGCAAAGGCATTAAAACAGAGAAAGAGGCCCGATCCCCTCTGTATCTTGGCCGAGGCTTCCTTGAAGGAGAATATCACTAATTAGCTCAGCCACAGCACAAATCCCAAGAAATTTTGAGCATTTTGGGTAATTTTGGCATTTTTTGGCAATTTACAGGTTTTTGCTCATTAACGGGTCTCACCCCCCGTGAGACCCTTCATCCCTGCAACTCCATTTTGCAAAAAACTCAGCATTTCCAGATTTTTCATGCAAAGTTACACATGCTCATCAAAGGACTAGATATTTGGTGAAGTTTTGGGCCTCCAGAAAGTCAAAAAATATGCAAAATTTGACATTCTGCCACTTTTTTGAACTGCAGAAAGCTGTCTTGGGAGAATTGATTTTTGACAGGGCAAATGAACTCCAAATTCAAAAATGCCAGTTGGGTTGGAAAGTAGACTCACAGAAATTTCCAACAAGCCCACTGTTGCTCAATTTGGCCACCTGCAAGTGCCCCAAACATGGCTCCAAAGGGGCGCGACCTGTCAGGCAGGGGGGCGCGACCCGTCAGGCAGAATTGTCCAGAAATGCACTGTACAGCCCAAAAATAACGCAGATTTGACTCAGTTTGACTTTTTGAGGTGAATGATGATTTTTTTTGATGTAATTATGGTACTTTTTAGACACTTTTACCCTTATATAACTCTTCTAGAAGATTCATTCATGAAAAGGGTAAAAATTAAATGAATGAATTGGTTTCCAAGTTTATAGAGGCAAGTTGTTTTTACTGCCTAGTTTGTAGTGCTTAGTTTAGAAGTGGTTGAAATAACTCCTAGGATAGTGAGCTCGACCCATGGAGGCAGGGAAAGAGGTTATATCATCTATATTATGTACTTTCTTGCTCATTTTCATGGTTGGACTCTTGAGGGAGAAGCTATCATTGTATTATTTCACTGTATCTCTGCAATTTTTGGCTAAGGAAGACCAGGGTTTTGCAGTCCTCTTTGGGATTCTTGTGGACTCATGTGTTGATGGTGTGTTTCTCAATGTTATTGTAAGCTTTTTTATGTGATTCATTTCCTTTCTTAACTTCTGCACATTAAACAAATGAAGTGTTAAAGTAAGAATTCATGTTTGCCATGCTCTGCTTTTAAGTTTGTTTAATTTCAATGTTTTCTACTATCTAAAGAGAATTCAAAGTTATTTTTTGCTCTCTTTAGCTCTCTTTCTTTCATTCCTGACCATCCACTTCAGTTAAAGGCATCAACACTGCCTCCTACCTCTCCCTAAGGAACCCCCTGCAGAAACTGTGTCCCATCCTCGCACCCAAAATTTCCCTCTCCTCAATTTGCCACCAAAAACCCAAAAACCCCAAAACCAATCTTTCTGATCAGTTTACTAGCCTAATATATGTGTTACCTTTGTCATCTTATCCATTGAAGATTTTACTGAGATTGACCGGAGAGAGCCTTCTCCTGCCCCGTAGGGCTAGCTACGAGGCTAAATGGTTTGATGTTTCCTTGAGGTTTGCCTTTTTCAGCCTGAGGTGAAATTTCAAGCGCTAACATACTTGGCGACCATACTGGGGAGAACAAACTAATCGTTTGCTCATTGATGTGTTATTTCATAAGTCTTAGACGGAGCTTGAAGTTACACCAGGTAGCCTTCGAAAACGCTCTTGTTTTACATCAGCGTTAGTAGATAAACGCTGCTTCAGTCGATCTCCGTGAGCTTGTGAAAGCAGCGCTTCATTGGCACTTTATCCCAGTATAATTGTTAACCCTGAGCCGTGGATGATAGGTTGAGAGTTTTCACAGGCTGAATGGTTTTTCTTTCCTAGTATTCTTGAGAAAAATAAGCTGGCTACTGATCCAAGTTTTATCTTCAAATCTCATTCATCTCCAGCTATTATCAAGTGTTTCGAAGATCTAGACTTTGACGAAAGTTTTGAGTTGTCCTTGTTTAAAGCCAAATCTAAAAGTGCACTTGATTCTCTAGTTCCCGACCCTGATTTTGCTGCTGCTATTGAGTTTGAGAGACATAACAAATTGGTTGAAAATTTCATCTTAAGACATCTCCAGACATGTATTCAAGCTACTACTCTTGCTGATTTTGTTGAGAATATCTCTGATCACATTAGATCTACTATCACGGCTCACGAAGTATCTTTTCCTCCATTTGTTTCAGTCTCACCTATAATCACCTCTCCCGAATCCATAGTCGGTTCTCCTCCCACTTCTCCTACTCCTCCGACTCCCCCAACTCCTCAAACTACACCTCCTGTTATTATAATCCCTGCTATCATAGCTCCTCCTCCTCACACCCATCCTACTCCCCCTCCTAGAGCAATGGCTGCCCAGTTTGCCCCACTGGATCTGCCTGCAAATCTTCATGATATGCCAGCTGATTATCAAAGTAAAATCCCCATGTTCGATGCCACTCCCCAAAGTATTACCACTCAGCAACATATTGACAAGATGACCACATTCTTTGATTTATATGAGTTAGATGAAGAAGATGTTACCATGCGGTTGTTCGTGCAAACATTTGCCGGAGAAGTTAGAAAATGGTTCAGAGGATTGACAACTAGAAGCATTACTTCCTTGGATGTATTGCAAAGGCAGTTTTTAGACCGTTGGGAAATAAGAAAAGACCCGCTACAAATCAATGCCGAATATAACAACCTCAAGCGTAATCCGGGTGAGTCTGTTCAAGATTATATAATCAGGTTCAATACAGTTTATAATGCTATTCCCGATGATTTGAGGCCATCTAGAAAATCAGCACTTCTTAAGTTCCTGGATGGTTTCGATCCGGAGATGGCTTACTCATTAAGAGACAGAGATCCACCTACTTTGGAGGAGATGCAGAAAATTGCTGTCAGCGTTGAGGCAAATTTGAATGATAAAAGAGCAAGAATGAAGGCCGAGAAACGAGTCATAATCAAAGAGGAAGCATCCACCTCAACTCAGTTTATTCAATGGGTTGAATAGTTAGCAAGGGCAGTTGAAAATGTTAGTCTTGGCAAGCCTGAGCCTCAGATTTGAAATACCAATTTCAGAGGTCAACAACAGCAACAATATAGGATCAAGCAGCGTGAAACAAAGGCACAAGAAACAACAGTTCCGCAGCAAATGAAACCACCTTTTCAGCAGAATTTTGTTAGCCAAGAATCGGAAGATGAAGGTGATAATGTTGGCGAGGAAAATCACTTTTTCACTCCTGATGATTTGCCCACATATATTACAGAAGAAGATGAATTGGTGAGTAATTCCATTTTTCCCCAAGATGAGCACTATATTTTGTCAAACGATGCAATATTTGAAGAAGAATCCGAAGAGTATCAAAGAGGGTATTTGAATGCTTTGTCAGCTTAGCAAGGTCAGCAAAGGCAATTGAGAAACCGAGCTATTCCTATAAATCCCATGCAGAAAAAGAAAGATATTGCAGCAAAGAATGATTCAGTTTCCTCAAAAGGGAAAGACATTGTCGGTCCTTCAACGAGTCACTCATCATCAACACCCAAGATAGATCAGCCATCAAATGCACCAAAGGATAAAGCTGAAAAAAGAGATAGTCTGGCTAAAGAAGGTGAGAAAGGTTCAGCTTTCAGTTTGGAAAATGAGATCGCCAAGTTGAAAGTGCCCATTCCTTTGATAGAAATCATGAAGAATAGCACCTACCGAGGCCAGCTCTCTAAGGTGTTGAATTTTGATCCAATGCTAGACACGGTGAATGTACAAGATGATCAGCCGGAATTGATTTTTGGGCCATCTTTAAATGGTGAGTCTCCTAAAAGTGATGTTCCTCCATTCTATATCAGTTTGCGGTTCCATGAGTTTGTGTTTCACAATGCCATGTTTGATTCAGGAGCCTCGCATAATTTGATGCCGAAAACGATCATGGAGAAGCTGGGACTTGACATCACAAGGAACTATCATGATTTGTATTCGTTTGATTCCAGCCGGGTAAGATGTATTGGCTTGATCAAAGACTTGTTGGTGAGTCTAGATCAAATTCCAGCAAAGAATGTTTTGATGGACGTGGTGGTTGCGAATATTCCTCTGCGGTTTGGCATGTTGCCGTCGAGATCATGGGGAGCCAAGCTCAAAGGTACACTTTAGCTTGATTTTTCATATGCCACAATTCTAGTTTTCGGTCAAATGAGGAAGTTATATCAGGAACAAAAGATGAAATACATGATTACTAGTAAGGAAAAGCCCGTTAATCATCCTGTAAATTATGTACAAACAGATTTAGAATCTTTTGTTTTGTTTGCAGAAAATTTCAATGAGGTAGATATTCAATTAGTTCAAGTAGAAGATATACCAGACATTTCAGAAAATTTCAGAGAAGTTTTGAGAAAGGAAATTGAAGAAAGGTCTGTTGTCATAAGGCCAATTGCTGAAACAAACGGGTAGCAAACAGAGCATGCATCAAAAATAGGTTTTCAGCACTTAGAAGATGATGAGGATGGTCTTTGGACCATGGATTTTGACGATGCAGTGGGCAGCGATGGTGTTGGAATAGGTGTGTGGATTCGAAGCCCATTTTCAGTCCAAAAACAAGTTCCAAGCAAGGTACAGGTATGTTCTTACAAATTGGCATTCGATTGTTCAAATAATGAGGCAGAATATGAAGCTCTTATTGCTGGTCTTAAAATCCTTCGGAAGTTGAAGGAAAAGAAGATAGCAATATATGGCTACTCCGAGTTGGTTATCAAACAGGTGAAAGGTGAATTTTAGGCCAAACATCCTCGTATGCGAGCATATCGGAATGTTGTTCTAGATATCTTAAAGAGGTTTTCAGAACATACTTTGACATGTGTGCCCCAGATTCAAAATGGTGTTGCGGATGCATTGGCGAAGGCAGCAAGTAATCTGAAAATACCCATGAATTCCAGCAATAAGTTTGAGATATATGTGAAGCATCGTCCTACAGTTCCAGATAATCAAAGGTGTTGGCAAGTTTTCCAAGATGACGAAGAAATCAAAGATTTTCTGCAAATTGAGGGTAAATTCGAAGACATTTCAATAGACACAGAAGCTGAAGGAGTAAATCAGATGGATGTGCTGCAGCTCAAGGACAATTACATTCCTAAAGGATTGATTCCTTTGGAAGAATTGTTTGATCAAGATGATGTGGCCCGCAAGCCAACTTTGAGGCCAACAGACAAAGGAGTTGAAGATGTCAATCTTGGGACAGCTGAAAATCCAAAGTTGGTGTAACTTTCAAAAGCATTGCCGCCTAAAGTAAAGAGAGAATATATCAGATTATTGTCTACGTTTTCTAATGCTTTTGCATGGGACTATTCAGATTTGAAAACTTATGACACAAGTATCATTCAGCATACCATTCCCATAAAGCCAAATCAAAAGCCTTTCCGACAAAAGTTGAGAAGAATTAATCCTAAATTGTTGCCATTGATTGAGAAGGAAGTGAACAGGTTGTAAAAGTCAGGAATCATAGTGCCAATCCGGTTTTCTGATTGGATTTCCAACTTAGTGCCCGTGAGAAAGAAGACCGGCGAGATTCGCTTGTGCATAGACTTCATAAATCTAAACAAGGTGTCATTAAAAGACAATTATCCGCTGCCCAAAATGGACCACATATTGCAGCGGGTAGTGGAGGCATCAAGGATGTCATTGCTTGATGGTTACTCCGGGTATAATCAGATTTTGCTGCACGAAGATGACCGTGACAAGACAGCATTTACTACTCCATGGGGTACATTTCATTATGCCAAGATGCCGTTTGGATTGAAGAATGCGGGTGCTACATTTCAGCGGGCAATGGACATGGCCTTTGCAAATGATAAGGATGTCTTTTTAGTTGTTTACCTTGATGATCTGACCATGTTTTCTAAATCTGATGAAGAGCATTTGTTTCATTTGACTAAGGTGTTCCAAAAGTGCAGAAAATATGGCATCTCATTGAATCCGAAGAAGAGTCTTTTTGCTATGAGCGAAGGCAAGCTGCTGGGTCACATCATTTCTAAAGATGGAATTCGTATAGATCCTACACGAGTGAAAGCAATTCAGCAATTGGAGCAGCCCCGTAGCAAGAAAGAAATTCAGTCCTTCAATGGTAAATTAATTTTTTTGCGTCGCTTCATCCCCAATCTTGCCAAACATCTTAGATAGATAACCAATATGCTCAAGAAGGACAGCGAACTCAAATGGACCAAAGAGGTGGTGAAGTCTTTTAATTTGATAAAGGTAATATTATCTTCAGCCCCAACTTTGATCAGCCCAGATTACACCCAGGATTTTATTTTGTTTTCATTTTCTTCCGAGTACACGTTGGTAGCCTTGTTGATGCAAAAGAGAGATGGAGTTGAGTGGCCCATAGCTTTTTTCAGCCGCATCATAAGAGACAGAGCACTAAATTATAATATCATTGAGAAACAAGCATTGGCACTGGTCAAAGCTTTGAAAGATTTCTGGGTATACATATTGAATTCTCATATTTTAGCATATGTTCCCAATGCAGCTGTGAAGGATGTTTTAGTACAAACGGAACCGGAAGGAAGAAGGGGTAAATGGATCGCTGCACTATTAGAGTATGATGTAGAAATTAAGCCTACCAAATTGATTAAAGGTCAAGGTCTTGCTAAGTTGATGGCTGAAACAAATCTTCACCTCCTTGATATCAATTTAATTGCTGCCTTGTCTGATGAAGATGAAGAAAATTTAGTTCTACAAGTATCCGATATCTTTGTGTCTTCTCCATGGTATGCTGATATAGTTTATGTGCTTCAAAATTTGTCTTCACCCACTGGAATGTCTAGAAACAAAGCTAGAACATTGAAACTAAAGGCTGCTAAATTTTGTATTATCAAATCTGCACTTTATTGGAAAGATCCCGGTGGCATATTGCTGAATTGTCTGGTCAAAGAGGGAGCTAAAACAACAGTGGAAGATTTTCATAAAGGTGACTGTGGGGGTCACTGATTTTGGAAGACTACCACTAATAAAATCTTGAGAGCTGGTTTCTATTGGCATTCTTTATTTTCTGATGTGTATAAAGCGGTAAAGAGCTGTCATGAATGTCAAATATTTCAAGGAAAGCAGAAATTACAGTCGTTGCCTCTCAAACTCGTTGAAATTAGCGCACCATTTCAACAATGGGGCTTGGATTTTATTGGCGAAATCCACCCAGCATCTTTAGGGCAGCATCGATGGATCTTGACCGCCACAGATTACTTCACGAAGTGGATTGAAGCCATTCCCACCCGGCAAGCCACGGACTGAGTAATTATCTCTTTTCTTGAAAGCAATATCTTGTCACGTTTCGGCTGTCCACATAAGTTGATTACATATAATGCAACAACATTCAAATCGAAGAAAATGGTTGATTTTTGCTATAAATATAACATCAGCTTGGGGCATTCGACCGCCTACCATCCGCAAGGTAATGGGCTGGCTGTATCTTCGAATAAATCTCTAGTAAACATCATAAAGAAATTGTTGGAAATAAATAAGAAGAGCTGGCACAAGAAGTTAATAAATGCATTATGGGCTGATTGGGTAAGTCAAAAGAAGTCAATTGGTATGTCACCTTTTGAACTAGTTTATGGAGTAGATGTAGTGTTTCCTACCTCACTTAGTGTTCCAATAGCCAAGTTGTTTCAAGAAGCTAATGGTGAAGAGGATCCCATGCAACGACGGATCAGTCAAATGATTCATTTACAGTAGACACGAGTAGAGGTTCATCAGAATTCCCTTAAGTTGCAGGAGCGCATAAAGAAAATCCATGACAAAAGAGCCAAATCAGATGAGTTTCAGATTGATGATGTTGTTTTGAGATGGGATGCCCGCAATGAAGACAAAGGGAAACATGGAAAATTCGACAACTTGTGGAAAGGTCCTTACAAAATTGCAGCATATCGTGGTCCTAATGCTTTTCTTCTTAAAGAAATGAACAGTGATGAATGTCTTGGTGGGTCGGTGAATGGCCGACTACTCAAAAGGTATTATACTTGACCATTTTCTGCTCTAAATCACTCTCATTGTAATTACCATTTTATTTGCATTCTACCAGCAAGTGTGAAATTGATCTCCCATCTTCAGTTTGGGGCCCGCGGTGAAGGCTATAATTCTAAAAATGGTGATTAGTTGGTGTGAGTTTTGCCAGTTGTT
The DNA here is from genome assembly GCA_000404065.3 of Pinus taeda. NCBI lineage: Eukaryota > Viridiplantae > Streptophyta > Pinopsida > Pinales > Pinaceae > Pinus > Pinus taeda. Next base: position 232,563 of record APFE031327157.1, read on the forward strand.
TAAGTCAGTTTATTTTCTGCATAAAGTAAGTGAGTTAGTGTCAAAGTTAGTCTAGGATTTCAGTCAATTGTCCAAGTCAAATAAAGTCGTTTCAGTTTGGTCACATGTGTAGAAGTTGACTCCATTGCCCAAAGAATAAAGCACTGGTCTGCTCTCCCAGAGGTCTAAGGTTCTTGGCACCTCCAAGGAGCTACCATCCCCATTGGAGCCAATGTTAGAGTCAGTCTTGAGCCCTCCATCAACGATCAAAACTCTTTGCATTTTTCATAGGTAGGTGTCTCATCAGTGTCAATTTTTTGCATCCTGTTAGGCATGCCATAACCCTGATGGAGGAGCTGATGTGTTTATACCCCTCTTGGCATTACTGGTTTAAGTCATTTCAGTTATTAAAGCTCTTTCAAGCTTGTCTTGTCTTCTCTTAAGGTCAATTTCCTAGGTCTAGGGTTTTGGTCAAAAATATTACAAGGTCATGTGTTTGAAATTCAATGAGTGTTCAATAAGCCAGAGGGATGATTGTAAAGGTGTTTCTTCTAAATTTGTTATCTGATACAGTTAATCTTCACCTTGGATTTAAAAACCCTGTTTTTAAAGCCAAGGTCATTTTTCATTTATTTGTAAAAAGTGATGAAATTTCAAAAGTCTTCAGTGAACAAAATGCAACCCTGGTCACCTTGCCAAGGTCCCTCACATGATCTACCTGCAAAAAGAATCAAGCAAAAGCATTAAATCAGCCAATTTCAGGACAAAAGGAAACCACAAAGACAACAACATGTAAAGTTCAAAGGTGTCATGGGAAAACATTCGAAAGTGGGTTTTGGGCATGAAATTTTTTCAAATGAAACTTATAAAGGCCCAAACTCCCTCCTTGCACTGTCATTGTGTATTCATAACCCTTGCAAGAGTGATTGGGCGCACTTCTAAGTGAATTGAGGCAAAATCGGGCTCAGGTCAGGTGAGCGACTGGTCAGGATAGGTGCGAAACTTTTTGGGAGGTGCGCGACATGTCAGAGGGTCTCACATAGTGGAATTTTGCAACGGGCGTGACACGTTGAGAGGTGCGCGACATGTTGGGCGTGCTGCGCGACATGTCAAGCTAGCTTTCCCCAGCTCATTTCAGAATTGCTCAAGCCCCCTTTACTTCATCAAATTGCTTAAGGTAGGCCCTTCAAACTTGTGAATAGCTGCTGGATTAGTTGGGAAACATCATGAATGTGCTTGTAATGATGAAATTGGGCAAGAAGAAACACTCCATATGGCTGTTTATAAATTTGTAAAATGTGCTAGGGTTTATTGCTGTTTCATTGTTTCCCCTTGGTCCCATTTCATTTTCCCTATATTTACATGTCAATTTCCCTTTTATATTTGCAAGGAAATAAACCCTACCCCGTTCCCTTTAAAAATAAAAAATCAAAAACTTAACCCTACCCCTAATTATATCTATGTAAATACATGAAATTAGATAATGCATGTGCAGTGATGTTTGCATTGTTCTTCCCTAATTTACCTGTTTACATATATCCCATTTTCCTTGTAAAAATATAAACCCTACCCCTCTCCCAAAAGCATCAAAAAACAAAGCACTCAAACCCTTATCTTGCTGCACCATATGCATGAGTAACCGCAAGAAATTGTTGGTGAATATGTAGAAAATTTTGTAAATTTTCCCTATTTTCCCCTGTTAATAAATGTATGCATATTCCCATATGTTTACTTTCTATACATGTATTCCCATATCCAATGATTTTTGCAAATGATATTCCAATATTCTTGATTATAAAAATGTATTCCTATTCGCCATAATTGTTCGCATATTTTCCTTAAATTCCCTGTTATGTTCCTGTATTCCTAATTCCTTGTAAAAAGATCCCTCCCCTAACATTTCCCTCATGTCCTTGTCCCCTTGAAACATCATAAAATTCAACACTTTTACAGGCAAAAACAACAGTCCAATTTGTCCACTTTGCTCCTAAACTATGTTAGAAACCGAAACTTATGAGCAAAGTGATGACCAATCATCAGCAGAAATTGAGGAACAGAGGCAGCCATGTAGGAGTGGTAAGGGTGGACATCATAAGCGAGAGGAGCCCACCTCTTTGATAGAGTTACAAGCTTGTCCTATAGCCCTATCATGTTTTCAGTATATGTCTTGCTACGAATTTTGCGAGAGGATCTCTCGGATTCAGCACCACCGAGATTTGGCCCACCTTTTTGTTTTACATTTGCATGATGGACATGTCAACCTTGCAGGGGTAAAATTTATTTTGACACCCGAGGTGATCTCACAGGCTACAGGGATACCTAATGTTGGTGAGGTGTGGAATAAGCGCAAGTTGTTAGATTTTGTTTTCTTTGAGCCTTATGTTCGGCCACCATTCATGAGACATATGGCAGGGGTGTTTCCATTCAGGTTTCTCAGAAGCGAGTATGCTCCCATGGTGAAGCTCATTATGCATTATTTTACTTGTGAGGGCAGATTTTCACTGGTGTACTCATATCACATTCGCCTCTTGATGCATTTCACCCGAGTGAGGATGATGAACATCCCGGTTTTCTTCTTTCAAAACATTCAGAGGATGGTGCCCACGTTGCAGAGGAAGACCCTGGCACAGCAGTACAGGAGCCTTTACCATCATGGTTTGATTCAGCTAGTAGTATTGCATCAGTTGACTCAGCAGGGCATCTCATGGGAGGAGTTCATCTCTCGTGAGTTTTTCACAGTACCATCATCGCCACATCCTGAGGTTGTTCACGAGGAGGGAGGACCATCACATCAGCATGACATCCCTGTTACTAGACATGTCAGCTCCTCACCTCAGGTCACCTATCAGAGAGGCCCAAGAGCCTTATTTGCAGCAGCTCAGCGAGTACTTTCTCCACGCTAGGTGGAAGGGGTCTCGCCTTCTTCATCAGCACCGCGAGTGTTATCTCCACACCAGGTGGGAGGGGCCTCGTTTCCGACAGCAGCACAGGTATCAGAGAGGGGCAAGCAGCCCATGATCGAGGAGAGATTGTCAGGCGATCTAGTTATTGATCTTGACGCTGGTTCTCCTAGCATAGAGCTCAAGGATATCATCCAAGAGCAAAGTACCGAGATTCAGTCGCTGCAAACGAAATTATTGATGGCAAAATGGATAATCAACTATTTAGAGCAGCGAAACAAATAGTTGGAGGATGAACACAAGCTATATGAGCTGCAGAAAATTCGTGAAGACCGGGAATTGGCTCGTAGGAGACCCGGTGACTTGAGACCCATAGATCGAGAATCTATGTTTATTTGGGACAATGCTCATTTGAAGCGGTTGTTGGCTAAGTCCAATCAAAATAACAAACTGCTGAGGAACATGAAAACTCATTACTGGGTGTGGATGCATGTGTGCAAGGCAAAGATGAAAGTGCTTCGAAGGCGGTTGGCAAAGGCACTAAAACGGAGAAAAAGGCCCGATCCCCTCCGTATCTTGGCCGAGGTTTCCTTGAAGGGGAATAGCACTAAAAAGCTCAGCCACAGCACAAATTTCAAAAAAATTTGAGCATTTTGGGTCATTTTTGGTATTTTTTGGCAATTTACAGGTTTTTGCTCATTAACGCGTCTCACCCCCGGTGAGACATGTCGTCCCGGCATCTCCATTTGACAAAAACCCAGAATTTCCAGATTTTTCATGCAAAGTTACATATGCATATGGATGTACTTGAGATTTTGTCATGTTTTGGGCCTCCAAAAAGTCAAAAAACATGCAAAATTTGACTTTCTGCCACCTTTTTGAACTGCAGAAAGCTGTCTCGGGAGAATTGAGTTTTGACAGGGAAAATGACCTCCAAATTTAGAAATTCCAGTTGGGTTGGAAAGCATACTCACAGACCTTTCCAACAAGCCTACTATTTCCCAATTTGGCCACCTTCAAGTGCCCCAAAAATGGCTCCAAAGGCGTGCGACATGTCAGGCAGATGCGCGCGACATGTTGGGCAATTTCACAGGAAATTCATCTACAACTCAGGAACTCGCCCAGTTTTGACCAGTTTTGACTTAAGATGAGATTTTTCACTCTCTTGGATGTAATTAATGTATTTTCATGTTATTATGACACTCATTTACCTATTCTAGAAGATTCATGCATGAAATAGTAAACATTTAATGAATGGATTGGTTTCCTAGTTTATAGAGGCAAGTTGTTTTCACTACCTAGATTTTAGTGCTAAGTTTAGAAGTGGTTGAAACAGCTCCTAGAAGGATGAGCTCGACCCCTAGAGGCAGGGAAAGAGGTTAGATCATCTATATTATGTACTTTCATACTTATTTTCATGGTTGGACTCTTGAGGGAGAAGCTATCATTGTATTATTTCACTGTATCTCTGCAATTTTTGGCTAAGGAAGACCAGGGTTTTGCAGTCCTCTTTGGGATTCTTGTGGACTCATGTGTTGATGGTGTGTTTCTCAATTTTCTTGTAAGCTTTGTTATGTGATTCATTTCCTTTCTTTACTTTTGCACATTAAACAAATGAAGTGTTAAAGTAAGAATTCATGCTTGTCATGCTCTGCTTTTAAGTTTGTTTAATTTCAATGTTTTCTACTGTTTAAGGAGAATTCAAAGTTATTGTTTACTCTCCTTGGCTCCTCACCTGTCGTTCCTGACCATCCACTTTAGTTAAAGGCATCAATACTGTCTCCTACCTCCCCCTAAATAACCCCATGCAGAAACTGTGTCCAATCCCCACACCCAAAATTGCCATCCCCTCAATTTGCCACCAAAAACCCAAAAACTCCAAGATAAATCTTTCTAATCAGTTTACTAGCCTAATATCAGTGTTACCTTATTGGTCTTCTCATCTATTGGCGATTTTACGAGATAGACCGGAGAGAGCCTTCTCCTGCCCCGTAGGGCTAGCTACGAGGCTAAATGGTTTGATGTTGCCTTGAGGTTTGCCTTTCTCAGCCTAAGGTGAAATTTCAAGCGCTAACAGAGATCACCCCAGGTTGATTTTCCCTTTATTGTCACAAAGCACACCTTAATGTCACCCTAAAGCATGAAGATGATAACTCTCTTATATTCAAGGTAGTAGCATGAGGGAATGATCAATATCCAAAAGAAAATCCTGATGTTGTAGATGACAATAACTTTATAGGAGAGGGATGATAGTTTAGGAATTATTATCCATTTACCATTATAGGATTGAGATCCACTTCAGAGGGGAAGATGAGATCAATGGATAAGAGGTGAAGTCTCCAAGGTAGGATTAGATAGGAATTGATTTTCTTATCCAAGGTAAATGGTTAAAACAACCCCTAGAAGCTTCTAGAAGAGGAAGCTTAAGAAATCTTTTTAAATTTCCTAAATTTCTAGAATTAATGCACCTCGAGTAAGAAGCAAGTTGCTACTGACCAGCGTTGGCGCAAAAGGAAGAAACCAACATTGAACACAAGTCTCTAAAGGGGTAAGGTGTGTTGGGGCTTAAAAAATTGATTTTGAGCAGTTATACCCAAAAACTCAAAGATTTTGGAAAGGTCATGCTTGGGGATTTGTGTAGGGATAATGATAACATGTTCACAGATGTGAATTGATTTGGTTTGTAGGCCTATTGACTAGATGTGACAAAATGGCCTATAACGTGTTTGAATGGGAGAAATCATACCATCACAATTCATTTTTTATTATCTACGGAAATCCCAATACAATTAGAAAAATGAGTATTGAGAAAGGAATCAAGTAGGAAGAGCTTTAAGAAGAACAACATCAATATCCATAGATAATAATAGAATAAAATTTAATTCTTTATATAACCTAATCTCCAACATCACACTCTTTTGAATCTTCGACCAACTCACCATGATGAGTTGTCCACCCTTGTGTCCAATCGCAGCCAAATTCTTGACCAGAACATGTCGAATCACAACCAACTTCTTGACAATAACATGTTGAATCGTAACCAATCTGACCCATACTACTAGAGATTGGAATTTTGATAGTGACATCATCATATTACATCACAATATTTTCTACTTCTAGCACACATCTACATAATGTGTCGAACATCTACATGGTCTACCTATCTCGTTTTGTACTTTTCACAGTGTCCACCAACCTCTACTGCATGTAATATTCCATTTTTCCTCCTTATCTTATGGTTTCTCCATACTTAGCCATTTTTTCAAAAATTTCCCCTTTTTCACCTTGACCCCGACACGCCACAACACTATTTTTGGCTCACCCTTGAGTAACACTAGTCTATTTATGCACCAAGCAAAGGGAGTACCTTTGTGGATTTCTTCAAAAAATTCTCAAATGTTTGTTTCATTGTTAACACTATAGCTTTTGCTTCCACTACCTGGCTGATAATATTCTCTAATACCTTAACATGCATAGGAAGAGTTAAGAATAATGTTTTGTTGTCTACAACTACTTGATTTGTTGTGGTCTATGCTGCAACAATGTCATCAATAATTTGCATTATTTCATCTTGTAGCTATACAATGTTTTAGGAAAGTTGTTGTTGTTCTACTCTGCATTAGTCGATTTTATCACCTAGGGTCACACTTTCTACCATTGTAGCTCAACATTATGATTTTGGTAGGGTGATAATACTACCATATATAGACTCACTTTGCTACTCCATAGTTTGAATTTTGTTGTTGATTTCCTTAAGCTTGGAACTATCCTGTAGATTATTTCGAACATCTACGCTAGCTTCATGTAACTTGGTGCATTCATACTCAATATCATGTGCACTCTCAAATGAATTAGAGGCTACTTTTACATTTTATTGTCTTTGTACTTCCTCTGACAAGGTAGTAGTATTTATTTGTAGCTATAATTCCTTGAATTTTGTCTTCAACCTATGTATTTATTCCTCTATATTAGACAACCTCTCCTCTGCATGAGTGTATATTTCCATCAAAACACCTAAAAGTTTGATGTATACCTCCTCCACTGCTCATTTCACCACATCAAATCCCTGTGATTAGCTTCCTCTTTAGCTCCCTTTTTTGCTTCCACTTGCTGTTTTAGTGTATTTTTCTCCACCTTTTTGAAAAAATTGGCGCTATTTATCAGGATGGCACAAATTTTGGCATTTTTCATTCTAATCACATATATTCGACAGTAAAGTTAGTTTTATTTTTTGCCAGTTTTAGTGTTCAATTTAGCACCTAATTTATCCTCTCTTTTAGCTCATAATGTTGCTTCATGTATAGCTTCTTGTGTAAGATCCTATTTTTTTCCTATATATGGCATTGATTTTAGCGTCTATTTCAGCTTCCTATTTAGTTTCCTCTATAGATTCCTTTTTAGCTTCCTTTGTAGCTTACTCTATAACGTCCTATTTTTATCCTCATTATGACATTAGATATGAATTTTTTTGTTACACATTCCAAGGATGCATTTTGTAATTAATTGGATATGGCTTAATGAACAATTGCTTCACTTTACCATAATAATGTATGATTATACCTTTCAACCATCATTGCTTTACCATTCTAGTAATCTCCATTATTTTTAGTACCATTACCCTTACCATCATTACTTTTAGATTATTACTTTTATTTTCATTTGTGGAAATTGATGCGACTGTGCAAAGTCTTTCCTCAAGAGAACTAAAAGACCTAATTTGATATCAAACAAGTAATTTTGATGTCTTGACATTATCACCGTAGCAAGCATCTATTTGTGCCAAGGAAACTCTATAATAGGTCTTTAGCAACATTGAGGAGTTAGAGTTCTAGGAAGCCATGGGAGGAGTAATAGTAAGACATGAACCCAACTTTGTTGACATGCTATTGCAGTATCCAAAAGCTCTATAATTTTTTCGAAATGCAAGGTGGTTTAGTTATTTTGAGAAATTACAAGGTTTTAGTGAGTTGGTTTCTTTGGGGTTTGTTAAAACCCTAACTGAACAACACTTTGAAATCAAAGGATTTAGAATTGTTGTTATAGAGGACGTAATTGAAAGAGTAATAGAGGGGATCGATGGTTTTCAAGTAAGGTGGTGATTCCATTAGCTAAGGTTGAGTTTCTGTGAGAAGGAGAGGAATTGACAACTAAGGGTAATGGTTTTGACAGAACATCCCTTCCCCACCCTTGGGAAGATGTGGCTCTCTTTATTCATAAATTTATCACCTGTGAGGGTAACTTTGTATTGATCTGGATTTAAACAGGAATGTAACAAATTATAGAGATAAACAGAAACATAAAGATTCAATGGAAATAATACTTCATTACATTAATGTAAAATATTGAAATATGCTTACAAACAGAAATGGAAATAAACCAGCTAGGGAGATGGTAGCTTATCTCTGAGAAGAGATGTGGTAGCTACATGCCTCTGAATTGTGTTACAATGAGGCTCAAAGGACTATTTATTGTTGAGGAACAATGGAAAACCCTTAACATCCCAAAACCTAACCCTAGAAGATGAAACGCCAAATTGTGGGCCTCGTTTAGGTAAATTGGTACATCAATTTCCCGAGGTCGTAACTTTGGCATACGATCTTCATTTGACGTGTACAATAACTTGTTAGAAAGATTTGTCCAAGCAATACAATTTTGGGAAGAGAAACATTCGTCCTTGGACACATGCTGCTCCCAGATTTCCAAAGAAACATCATCTAGGGCCTCAAAACGGCTCCAGAAGTTCAGGACTCGAAAAACTGCTAAAAATAGTAAATTGTGCTACAATTACAGAAACTAAAAAACTGAAAGAGATAGTTGTGGGGGTCCAAATGGGATAGTTGGGTGGCCACCAACATCCACATGGATCATTCCTCGCCCCTTAGGAAGAAATGGTTCCCATTGCGTTGAGTTCCTCCATCTGCTGAACTTGGTCTCTCGTGCATTGTTCTGCAACTTCTGATGTGTCCTGTAATGGTGGGAAGCTTGGTCGACGATAATCCACATTGAACACTTGTTGCAAGTGAAGGAATGGAGGCATGTTGTGCTCCAAAGCATTATTTCCCACAGCCTTGGTAATGGTGTAAGGACCATGTTGGCATGGTTGGAGCTTCTGATGGGCTCTTGTAAGGCATTCTTTCTGTAGATGCAACCAAACTTTGTTGCCCACCTAAAGTTTATGTGGTACCACTATGGGTGAGGAGAATTTATTCCTGTGTTCTGTCATGACCGTATACCTTTTCTTCTACTGCTGCATGGAGGAATCCTTCACGGGGGTCATGGATGTGGTGATGATCTTCCCCTTTCTTTGGGAGCGAACTAGACAGATGAATTTCCTAGTCTGGGAGATGAGCTTGTTGCCTTTCTTAGTAGTGATCAAAGAAGTGGTGGTAGGTGGGGCTACCTCCAGTATCCTTTATAATGAATTACACAAAGAAATAATGATAGCACGAGGCCTTGACTCATACACAACATGTCGCCTCCACAAGTATGGCTAGCCTAATAATACATCACAAACATCCAGAGGTGTAATATCACACAATACCTCATCTGTGAAGGGCTTGACACTGTAGGGAAGGTGGCACTGCTGACAAAATTTGAAATCTCATCCTTCATGAAGCACCCGATATTGTATAGTTGTGGGTGTGGTGTAGTCGATAGGCGCAATTGCTTCACGACCTCTACTGAAATGAGGTTCTTTTGGCTCCCACTGTCAACAATGAATTGCAGTGGTGAACCCTTCACCCACATCTGTGAGTGGAAAAGACGCTTCCCCTCCTCTGGATCTTCAGGCTCATTTTTTCGAATCTTGGTGGTGGCAACAATGGCGATGGGATCCGCATCAATGATCTGCTTCCCTTTGCAATTTCCCTTGTTGTGTTTTGGCTCAGGGTTAGAACATGTATCTAATTCGGAAGCCTTCAACGCGACCACCAACAACTGCTTGGTCCAACACTCACTTGTGTTATGAGTGGGACTCTTGTGGAACTCACACCACTTTCTTGTGTCCTTCTTTGGCTTTGTGGTGTTGTTCTTTTCATGTGGCTTTGACGGGTTGTCTTCCATCACCCTGCCTTGGCTTTGTCCTCTGGTCTTCGGATTTGCAGATCCAAAGTCTCGCTTCTTCTGTTTGAACTTTTTCTCAATTTTGACAGTGTATCGGTATGCCATGGTGAGTGAGGAGATGTTGAGGAACTCCATCTCTTCCTGGATGTATCTATGTAGGCAGCCATGATATTTGAGTACCAGATGTAGATTAGAATCTTTGATACCCAACTATGTGCGAAGGGTATGAAAAATGTTGGTGAACTCTGGCACATCTTGGTCCCTTCCCTGTCGCAGTATGGTCCACTTTATGTATTTGTCCTCATATCTTTTGATAGGATAGTACTGCTCCTTGATAGCATCTCGAAATGAATCCCAAGTGGGTGCAACTGAAAATAGTGAGCCCATACGTTCATCCTTCTACTTGTAGTAGGTTTCCTACTAGTGCTTGATGTGGGGGGCTACTTTGAGAAGAGCGAAAATAATCTTTTCTTCATTCGAAAATTCATGAACAGAAAAATACCCATCTAGCAGATTTAAGCATTTATCTACGACATCTATGTCTATTTTACCCTTGAATATGTGGATTTCAAAATTGGCTTGTACCTTAAAGGGCGTGGCGTTTCCAGAGTAGCTATTGGAAGTCGATGCGTCGCCTCTGGGTATCTGCTGCAGGATCTCCACAAAGCTGTCCATCATCACGATACTTTGTCGCTGAAGGGCTTCTTGGAGCAAGATTTTGATAGGATCTCCTACCCCTTCACATTTCTTTTCATCCTCTTGGAGGCCGTCGGGATTTGCAAGGCTGATCTTCTAAAGGTTCGACCAATTCAAGCCTTAACTCCTTATATCATGACCTCGTTGGGGACATGCAAAGAAAAACAGAGAAAAAGCAAACCGCTCTCATACAACTTATCTGCATTTAAACAGGAACACAACAAATACAGAGATAACTAGAAACACAAAGATGCAATAGAAATAATACTTCATTTCATTAATCTAAAATACTGAATATACTTAGAAACAGAAATGGAAATAAACTAGCTAGGGCGATGGTAACTTATCTCTTAGAAGAGATGTGGTAGCTACATGCCTCTAAACTGTGTTACAATGAGGCTCAAAGGCCTATTTATTTTTGAAAAACAATGGAAAACCCTTAACATCCCAAAACTTAACCCTAGAAGATGAAACACCTAATTGTGGGCCCCGTTTGGGTAAATTGGTACATCAATTTCCTAGGGTTGTAACTTTGGCAAACGATCTCTATTTGACGCGTACAATAGATCATTAGAAAGATCTAACTGAGCACAACAACTTAAGGAAGAGCAACATCAGTCCATGGACCCATGTTGCTCCCATATTTCCCAAAAAACGTCGTTTAGGGCCTCAAAACGGCTCCAGAAGTTCAGGACCCGAAAGAATGCTAAAAATAGTAAATTGTGCTACAATTACGGGAACTAAAAAACTAAAAGAGATAGTTGTGGAGGTCCAAATGGGATAGGTGGGTGGCCACCAACATCCAATTGGATCATTCCTTCCCCCCTTAGGAAGCAATGGTCCACATTGCGTTGAGTTACTCCATCTACTGAACTTGGTCCCTAGTGTGTTGTTTTGCAACTTCTGAAGTGTCCCATAATGGTGGGAAGCTTGGTCGATGATAGTCGACATTGAACACTCGATGCAAGAGAACGAATCGAGGAATGCTGTGCTCCAAAGCATTATTTCCCACAACCTTGGTAGTGGTGTAAGGACCATGTTGGCATGGTTGGAGCTTCTGATGGGCTCTTGTAAGGCGTTCTTTTTGCAGATGCAACCAAAATTTGTTGCCCACCTGAAGTTTATGTGGTACCCCTGTGGGTGAGGAGAAGTTGTTCATGTGTTCTGTCATGACTGTATCCCTTTGTTGTTGTTGCTGCATGGAGGAACCCTTTGCAGGGGTCATGGATGTGGTGACGATCTTCCCCTTTCTTTGGGAGTGAACCAGACAGATGAATTTCCTAGTCTAGGAGATGAGCTTGCTGCCTTTCTTAGCAATGATCAAAGAGGTGGTGGTAGGTGGGGCTACCTCTGGTATCCTTTATAATGAATTACACAAAGAAATAATGACAGCACGAGGCCTTGAATCATACACAACATGTCGCCTCCACAAGTATGGCTGGCCTAATAATACATCACAAACATCCAGAGGTGGAATATCACACAATACCTCATCTGTGAAGGGCTTGATGCTATAGGGAAGGCGGCACGGCTGGCGAACTTTGAAATCTCATCCTTCATGAAGCCATCCGATAATGTACAGTTGTGGGTGTGGTGTAGTCGATAGGTGCAACCACTTCATGACCTCCGCTGAAATGAGATTCTTTCGGCTCCCACTGTCAACAATGAATTGCAGTGGCGAACCCTTCACCCACATCTGTGAGTGGAAAAGAACCTTCCCCTCCTCTGGATCTTCGGGCTCATTTTTTCGGATCTTGGTGGTGGAAACAATGTCGATGGGATCCACATCAATGATCTGCTTCCCTTTGCCATTCCCCTTGTCGAGTTCTAGCTCAAGGTCAGAACATGTATCTAATTCAAAAGCCTTCAACGCGGCCACCAACAATTGCTTGGTCCGACACTCACTTGTGTTATGATTGGGACTCTTGTGTAACTCACACCACTTTCCTGTGTCCTTCTTTGGCTTTGTGGTGCTATTCTTTTCTTGCGGCTTCGATGGGTTGTCTTCCATCACCCTGCCTTGGCTTTGCCCTTTGGTCTTCGGATTTGCAGATCCAAAGTCTCGCTTCTTCTGTTTGAACTTCTGCTCGATTTTGGCAACGTATCGGTACGTCGTGTCGAGCGAGGAGATCTTCAGGAACTCCATCTCTTCTTGGATGTATCTATGTAGGCAGTTGCATTATTTGAGTACCAGGTGTAGATCAGAATCTTTGATACCCAACTGTGTGTGAAGGTTATGAAAAATGTTGGTGAACTCTAGCACATCTTGGTCCCTACTCTGTTTTAGGGTGGTCCACTTTATGTATTTGTCCTCATAGCTTTTGACAGGGTAGTACTGCTCCTTTCTAGCATCCTGGAATGAATCCCAAGTGGGTGCAACTGAAAATAGTGAGCCCGTACTCTCATACTTCTGCTCGCAATAGGTTTCCCACTAGTCCTTGATGTGGGGGGCTGCTTTGAGAAGAGCGAAAACAATCTTTTCTCGACTCGAAAATTCATGAACAGAAAAATACCCATCTAGCATATTTAACCACTTATCTACATCATTTGTGTCTGTTTTACCCTCGAATATGGGGAATTCAAAATTTACTTGTACCTTAAAGGGTGTGGCATTTCCAGAGTAGCTATTGGAAGCCGATGTGTTGCCTCTAGGTAACCGCTGAAGGAGCTACGCAAAGATGTCCATCATCGCATTCCTTTGTCACTCGAGGGCTTCTTCGAGCAAGATTTTCATAGGATCTCCTGCCCCCCATCTTTCTTTTCATCCTCCATGGGAGGTTGTCGGGATTTGCGAGGCTGGTCTTCCAAAGGTTTGACCAGTTCAAGCCCTAACTCCTTATATCCCGACCTCGTTGGGGATGTGCAAAGAAAAACAGAGAAAAAGCAGACCGCTCTGATACCATTGATCTAGATTTAAATAAGAACACAACAAATTACAAAGATAACCAGAAACACAAAGATGCAGTGGAAATAATATTTCATTTAATTAATGTAAAATACTGAAATATGCTTACAAACAGAAATGGAAATAAACTAGCTAGGGCGATGGTAGCTTATCTTTGAGAAGCGATTTAGCAGCTACATGCCTCTAAACTATGTTACAATGAGGCTTGAAGGCCTATTTATTATTGAGAAACAATAGAAAACCCTTAACATCCTAAAACCTAACCCTAGAAGATGAAACGCCAAATTGTGGGCCCCGTTTAGGTAAATTGGTACATCAATTTCCTGAGGTCATAACTTTGGCATACGATCTCTGTTTCATGCGTATAATAGCTCGTTAAAAAGATTTTCCCGAGAACTACAACTTTGGGAAGAGAAACATTAGTCCATGTACCCATGTTTCTCCCAAAGTTCCCAAGAAACGTCGTTTAGGGCCTCAAAACGACTCCGGAAGTTCAGGACTCGAAAAATTGCTAAAAAAAAGTAAATTGTGCTGCAATTACGAAAACTAAAAAACTGAAAGAGATAGCTGTGGGGGTCCAAATGGGATAGGTGGGTGGCCGCCAGCATCCACCTGGATCATTCCTCCCCCCTTAGGAAGCAATGGTCCCCATTGCATTGAGTTCCTCCATCTGCTAAACTTGGTCCCTGGTGTGTTGTTCTGCAACTTCTGATGTGTGCCGAGCGAGGAGATATTCAAGAACTCCATATCTTCCTGGATGTATCTATGTAGGTAGCCATGCTATTTCAGTACCAGATGTATATCAGAATCTTTGATACCCAACTATGTGCGAAGGGTATGAAAAATGTTCGTGACTTATCTCTGAGAAGAGATGTGGTAGCTACATGCCTCTAAACTGTGTTACAATGAGTCCCAAAGGCCTATTTATTGTTGAAAAGCAATGGAAAACCCTTAACATCCAAAAAATTAACCCTAGAAGATGAAACACCAAATTGTGGGCCTCGTTTGGGTAAATTGGTACATCAATTTCCTAGGGTTGTAACTTTGGCAAACGATCTTTGTTTGACATGTACAATAGATCGTTAGAAAGATCTAACCGAGCACTACAACTTAAGGAAGAGCAACGTCAGTCCATGGACCCATGTTGCTCTTAGATTTCCCAAAAAACGTCGTTTAGGGCCTCAAAACGGCTCCAAAAGTTCAAGACCTGAAAGACTGCTAAAAATAGTAAGTTTTGCTACAATTATGGAAATTAAAAAACTGAAAGAGATAGTTGTTGGGGTCTAAATGGGATAGGTTGGTGGCCACCAACATCCACTTGGATCATTCCTGCCCCCTTAGGACGCAATGGTGCACATTGCGTTGAGTTACTCCATTTGCTGAACTTGGTCCCTGGTGCGTTGTTTTGCAACTTCTGAAGTGTCCCATGATGGTGGGAAGCTTGGTCAATGATATTCGACATTGAACACTCGATGCAAGCAAACGAATTGAGGAATGTTGTGCTCCAAAGAATTATTTCTCACAACCTTGGTAATCGTGTAAGGACCATGTTGGCGTGGTTGAAGCTTCTGATGGGCTCTTGTAAGGCGTTCTTTCTGCAGATGCAACCAAAATTTGTTGCCCACTTGAAGTTTATGTGGTACCCCTGTGGGTGAGGAGAAGTTTTTCCTGTGTTCTGTCATGACCGTATCCCTTTTTTGTTGCTGTTGCATGGAGGAACCCTTTGCGGGGGTCATGGATGTGGTGACGATCTTCCCCTTTCTTTGGGAGCAAACCAGATAGATGAATTTCCTAGTATGGGAGATGAGCTTGTTGCCTTTCTTAGCAATGATCAAAGAGGTGGTGGTAGGTGGGGTTACCTCCAGTATCCTGTATAATTAATTACACAAAGAAATAATGACAGCACGAGGCCTTGACTCATACACAACATGTCACCTCCACAAGTATGGCTGGCCTAATAATACATCACAAACATCCAGAGGTGTAACATCACACAATATCTCATCTATGAAGGGCTTGATGTTGTAGGGAAGGCAGCACTGCTGGCGAACTTTGAGATCTCGTCCTTCGTGAAGCCAGCCAATACTATACGGCTGCAAGTGTGGTGTAGTTGTTAGGCCTAACTACTTCACAACCTCCACTAAAATGAGGTTCTTTTGGCTCCCACTGTCAACAATGAATTTTAGTGGCGAACCCTTCACCCACATCTGTGAGTGGAAAAGACGCTCCCCCTCCTCTGCATCTTCGGGCTCATTTTTCTGGATCTTAGTGGTGGAAACAATGGCGCTGGTATCTGCATCAATGATCTACTTTCCTTTGCCATTCCCCTTGTTGGGTTTTGGCTCAGGGTCAAAAAATGTATCTGATTTGGAAGCCTTCAACTCAGCCACCACCGATTGCTTGGTCCAACACTCACTTGTGTTATGAGTGGGACTCTTGTGGAACTCACACCACTTTCTGGTGTCCTTCTTGGGCTTCGTTGTGCTGTTCTTTTCTTGCAGCTTTGATGGGTTGTCTTGCGTCACCTCGCCTTGGCTTTGTCCTTTAGTCTTCGGATTTGAAGATCCAAAGTCTCGCTTCTTCTTTTTGAACTTCTGCTCAATTTTGACAGTGTATCAGTACATCGTACCAAGTGAGGAGATGTTCAGGAACTCCATCTCTCCTTGTATGTATCTGTGTAGGCAGTTGTGGTATTTGAGTACCAGGTGTAGATCAGAATCTTTGATACCCAACTGTGTGTGAAGGGTATGAAAAATGTTGGTGAACTCTAGCACATCTTGGTCCCTACCCTGTTGCAGCGTGGTCCACTTTATGTATTTGTCCTCGTAGCTTTTGACAGTGTAGTATGCTCCTTTATATCATCCTAGAGTGAATCCCAAGTGGGTGCAGCTGAAAATAGCGAGCCCATACTTTCATACTTCTGCTCGTAGTAGGTTTCCCACTAATCCTTGACGTGGGGGGCTACTTTGAGAAGAGCGAAAACAATCTTTTCTCGACTCGAAAATTCATGAACAGAAAAATACCCATCTAGCAGATTTAACCATTTATCTACAACATCTGTGTCTATTTTACCCTCGAAGATTGGGATTTCAAAATTGACTTGTACCTTAAAGGGTGTGGCATTTCCAAAGTAGCTATTGGAAGTTGATGCGTCGCCTCTGGGTAACCACTGAAGGATCTATGCAACGATGTCCATCATCGTGTTCCTTTGTCACTCGAGGGCTTCTTTGAGCAAGATTTTGATAGGATCTCCTGCCCCCTCGTCTTTCTTTTCATCCTCCATGGGAGGCTGTCAGGATTTGCGAGGCTGGTCTTCCAAAGGTTTGACCAGTTCAAGCCCTAACTCCTTATATCCCGACCTCGTTGGGGACATGCAAAGAAAAAACAGAGAAAAAGCAGACCACTCTAATACCACTGATCTAGATTTAAATAGGAATGCAACAAAATACAGAGATAACTAGAAACACAAAGATGCAGTGGAAATAATATTTCATTTAATTAATGTAAAATACTGAAGTATGCTTACAAACAAAAATGGAAATAAACCAACTAAGGCGATGGTAACTTATCTTTAAGAAGAGATTTGGCGGCTAGATGCCTCTAAACTATGTTACAATGAGGCTTGAAGGCCTACTTATTATTGAGAAATAATGGAAAACCCTTAACATCCCAAAACCTAACCCTAGAAGATGAAACACCAAATTGTGGGCCCCGTTTGGGTAAATTGGTACATCAATTTCCCAAGGTCGTAACTTTTGCATACGATCTATGTTTCATGCATATAATAGCTCGTTAGAAAGATCCGCCTAAGAACTACAACTTTGGGAAGAGAAACATTGGTCCATGGATCCATGTTGCTCCCAAAGTTCCCAAGAAACATCATTTAGGGCCTCAAAATGGCTCCGGAAGTTCAGGACCCGAAAATTTGCTAAAAATAGTAAATTGTGCTACAATTACGGAAACTGAAAAACTGAAAGAGACTGTTGTGGGGGTCCAAATGGGATAGGTGGGTGGCCACCAACATCCACCTAGATCATTCCTCCCCCCTTAGGAAGCAATGGTCCCGATTGCATTGAGTTCCTCCATCTGCTAAACTTGGTCCCTGGTGCACTATTCTGCAACTTCTGATGTGTCCCATAATGGTGGGAAGCTTGGTCGATGACAATCCACATTGAACACTCGATGCAAGCGAAGTAATGCAGGAATGTTGTGCTCCAAAGCATTATTTCCCACAACCTTGGTAATGGTGTAAGGACCATGTTGGCTTGGTTGGAGCTTCTGATGGGCTCTTGTAAGGTGTTCTTTCTACAAATGCAACCAAACTTTGTTACCCACCAAAATTTTATGTGGTACCCCTATGGGTGAGGAGAAGTTGTTCCTATGTTTTGTCATGAACATATCCCTTTGTTGTTGTTGCTACATGGAGGAACCCTTTGCGAGGGTCATGGATGTGGTGACAATCTTCACCTTTCTTTGGGAGCGAACCAGACAAATGAATTTCCTAGTCTGGAAGATGAGCTTGTTGCCTTCCTTAGCAATGATCAAAGAGGTGGTGGTAGGTGGGGCTACCTCTGGTATCCTATATAATGAATGACACAAAGAAATAATGACAGCACGAGGCCTTCACTCATACACAGCATGTTGTCTACACAAGTATGGCTGACCTAATAATACATCACAAACATGCAGAGGTGTAACATCACACAATACCTTGTTTGTGAAGGGCTTGATGCTGTAGGGAAGGCGGCACTGCTGGTGAACGTTGAGATCTCGTCCTTCGTGAAGCCACTCGATACTGTACGACTACAGGTGTGGTGTAGTCATTAGGCCCAACCACTTCACGACCTCCGCTGAAATGAGGTTCTTTTGGCTCCCACTTTCAATAATGAATTTCAGCGGAAAACCCTTCACCCATATCTGTGAGTGGAAAAGACGCTCCCCCTCCTATGGATCTTCGGGCTCATTTTTATGGATCTTGGCAGTGGCAACAATGGCACTGGGATCTATATCCATGATCTGCTTCCCTTTTCCATTCCCTTTGTTAGTTTCTGGCTTAGGGTCAGAACATGTATCTGATTCAGAAGCCTTCAACTCGGCCACCAGCGACTGCTTGGTCTGACACTCACTTGTGTTATGAGTGGGACCCTTATGGAACTCACACCACTTTTCCATGTCCTTCTTGGGTTTCGTTGTGTTGTTCTTTTCTTGCGTCTTCAATGCGTTGTCTTGCATCACCCCCCTGGCTTTGTCCTTTGGTCTTCGGATTTGCAGATCTAAAGTATCGCTTCTTCTGTTTGAACTTCTGCTCGATTTTGACAGTGTATTGGTATGTCGTGCCGAGCAAGGAGATGTTCAGGAAATCCATCTATTCTTAGATGTATCTATGTAGGTAGTTGCGGCATTTGAGTACCAGATGTAGATCAAAATCTTTGATACCCAACTGTGTGCGAAGGGTATGAAAAATGTTGGTGAACTCCAGCACATCTTAATCCCTACCCTATCACATCATGGTCCACTTTATGTATTTTTCCTCATAGCTTTTGACAGGGTAGTACTGCTCCTTGATAGCATCCCAAAATGAATCCCAAGTGGGTGCAGCTGAAAATAGTGAGCCTGTACTTTCATACTTCTGCTTGCAGTAGGTTTCCCACTAGTCCTTGACATGGGGGGCTGCTTTGAGAAGAGTAAAAACAATTTTTTCTTGATTCAAAAATTCATGAACAAAAAAAGACCCATCTAGAAAATTTACCATTTATCTACGACATCTACGTCTATTTTACCCTTGAAGATGGAGATTTCAAAATTGACTTGTACCTTAAAGGGTGTGGCATTTCCATAGTAGCTGTTGGAAGCGATGCGTCGCCTCTAGGTAACCGCTGAAGGATTTGCACAAAGTTTTCCATCATCGTGTTCCTTTGTCGCTCGAGTGCTTCTTCAAGTAAGATTTTGATAAGATCTCCTACCCCCTCATCTTTCTTTTCATCCTCCATGGGAGGCCATCGGGATTTGTGAGGCTGGTCTTGCAAAGGTTTGACCAATTCAAGCCCTAACTCCTTATATCCTGATCTCGTTGGGGACATGCAAAGAAAAATAGAGAAAAAACAAACCGCTCTGATACCACTGATCTAGATTTGAACAGGAACACAACAAACTATAGAGATAACCAGAAACACAAAGATGCAGCGGAAATAATACTTCATTTCATTAATGTAAAATACTGAAATATGCTTACAAACAGAAATAGAAATAAACCAGCTAGGGCGATGGTAGCTTATCTCTGAGAAGAGATTTGGTAGCTACATGCCTCTGAACTATGTTACAATGAGGCTTGAAGGCCTATTTATTGTTGAGAAGCAATGGAAAACCCTTAAAATCCCAAAACCTAACCCTAGAAGATGAAACACCAAATTGTGGGCCCCGTTTGGGTAAATTGGTACATCAATTTCCAGAAGTTGTAACTTTGGCATATGATCTTTGTTTCACATGTATAATAGCTCGTTAGAAAGATATGTCTGAGCACTACAACTTTGGGAAGATCAAAATCAGTCCATGGACCCATGTTTCTCTCAGATTTCCCAAGAAACGTCATTTAGGGCCTCAAAATGGCTCCGGAAGTTCAAGACCCGAAAAACTGCTAAAAATAGTAAATTGTGCTACAATTGCAGAAACTAAAAACTGAAAGAGACAATTGTAGGGGTCAAAATGGGATAGGTGGGTGGCCACCATCATCCACCTAGATCATTCTTCCCCCCTTAGGAAGCAATGGTCCCCATTGCATTGAGTTCCTCCATCTGCGGAACTTGGTCCCTGGTGCGCTGTTCTGCAACTTCTGATGTGTCCCGTAATGGTGGGAAGCTTGGTCAATGATAGTCCACATTGAACACTCGATGCAAGCGAAGGAATGGAGGAATGTTGTGCTCCAAAGCATTATTTCCCATAGTCTTGGTAATTGTGTAAGGACCATGTTGGCGTGGTCGGAGCTTCTGATGGGCTCTTGTAAGGCATTCTTTCTGCAGATGCAACCAAACTTTGTTGCCCACCTGAAGTTTATGTGGTACCCCTGTGGGTGAGGAGAAGTTATTCCTGTGTTCTGTCATGATCGTATCCCTTTGCTACTATTGCTGCATGGAGAAACCCTTTGCGGGGGTCATGGTGTGGTGACGATCTTCCCCTTTCTTTGGGAGCGAACTCAACAGATGAATTTCCTGGTCTAGGAGATGAGCTTGTTTCCTTTCTTAGTAGTGAGCAAAGAGGTGGTGGTAGGTGGGGCTACCTATGGTATCCTATATAATGAATTACACAAAGAAATAATGACAACACGAGGCCTTGACTCATACACAACATGTCGCCTCCACAAGTATGGCTAGCCTAAAAATACATCACAAACATCCAGAGGTGTAACATCACACAATAACTCATGTGTGAAGGGCTTGATGTTGCAGGGAAGGCGGCACTCTTGGCAAACTTTAAGATCTCATCCTTCGTGAAGCCACCAAATACTGTATGGCTACAAATGTGGTGTAGTCAGTTGGCCCAACCACTTCATGACCTTTGTTTAAATGAGGTTCTTTTGGCTCCCACTGTCAACAATGAATTGCAGTGGTGAACCCTTCACCCACGTCTGTGAGTGGAAAATACGCTCCCCCTCCTCTGGATCTTTGGGCTCATTTTTCTGGACCTTGCCAGTGGAAATAGTGGTGCTGGGATCCA
Source organism: Pinus taeda (assembly GCA_000404065.3). Lineage (NCBI taxonomy): Eukaryota > Viridiplantae > Streptophyta > Pinopsida > Pinales > Pinaceae > Pinus > Pinus taeda. The sequence continues at coordinate 253,815 of APFE031327157.1, forward strand.
CATCAATGATGTGATTCCCTTTGCCATTCCCCTTTTCGAGCTCTGGCTCAAGGTCAAAACATGTATCTAATTCGAAAACCTTCAACTCGGCCACCAGCAACTGCTTGGTCCAACACTCACTTGTGTTATGAGTGGGACTCTTGTGGAACTCACACCACTTTCCTGTGTCCTTCTTTGGCTTCATGGTGCTATTCTTTTCTTGCGGCTTCAACAGGTTGTCTTGCATCACCCTACCTTGGCTTTGTCCTTTGGTCTTCAGATTTGCAGATCCAAAGTGTCGCTTCTTCTATTTGAACTTCTGCTTGATTTTGATAGCGTATTGGTATGTTGTGCCAAGCGAGGAGATGTTTAGGAACTCAATCTCTTCCTGGATGTATCTATGTAGGTAGCCATGGTATTTGAGTACCAAATGTAGATCAGAATCTTTGATACCCAACTATGTACGAAGGGTATGAAAAATGTTGGTGAACTTTAGCACATCTTGGTCCCTTCCCTGTCACAGTGTGGTCCACTTTATGTATTTGTCCTCATAACTTTTGACAGGGTAGTACTGCTCCTTGATAGCATCCCAGAATGAATCTCAAGTGGGTGCAGCTAAAAATAGAGAGCCTGTACTTTCATCCTTCTGCTCGCAGTAGGTTTCCCACTAGTCCTTGACATGGGGGGTTGCTTTGAGAAGAGCGAAAACAATATTTTCTCTATTAAAAAATTCATGAACAGAAAAATACCCATCTAGTAGATTTATACATTTATCTATGGCATCTATGTCTATTTTACCCTCGAAGATGGGGATTTCAAAATTGACTTCTACCTTAAAGGGCGTGGCATTTCCAGAGTAGCTATTAGAAGCCGATGTGTTGCCTCTAGGTAGTTGTTGAAGGATCTGCACAAAGTTGTCCATCATTGCGTTCCTTTGTCACTCGAGGGCTTCTTCGAGCAATATTTTGATAGGATCTCCTACCCCCTCATCTTTCTTTTCATCCTCCATGGGAGGTTGTCGGGATTTGTGAGGCTAGTCTTCCAAAGGGTCGACTAGTTCAAGCCCTAACTCCTTATACCCCGACCTTGTTGGGGACATGCAAATAAAAACAAAGAAAAAGTAAACCGCTCTAATACCATTAATCCATATTTAAATAGGAACGCAAAAAATTATAGAGATAACTAGAAACACAAAGATGCAGCGGAAATAATACTTCATTTCATTAATGTAAAATACTGAAATATGCTTACAAACAGAAATGGAAATAAACCAGCTAGGGCGATGGTAGCTTATCTCTAAGAAGAGATGTGGTGGCTACATTCCTCTGAACTGTGTTACAATGAAGCTCCAAGAACTATTTGTTGTTGAGAAACAATGGAAAGCCCTTAACATCCCAAAACCTAACCCTAGAAGATGAAACGCCAAATTATGGGCCCCGTTTGGGTAAATTGGTACATCAATTTCCCAGGGTCGTAACATTGGCGTACGATCTTCATTTGACGTGTACAATAGCTCATTAGAAAGACCTGTCCGAGCACTACAACTTTGGGTAGAGAAACATCGGTCCATGGACCCAGGTTGCTCCCAAGTTTCCCAAAAAACATCATTTAGGGCCTCAAAATGACTCCGGAAGTTCAGGACCCGAAAAAAATGCTAAAAATAGTAAATTGTGCTACAATTACGAAAACTGAAAAACTGAAAGAGAAAATTGTGGGGGTCTAAATGAGATAGGTGGGTGGTTACCAACATCCACCTGGATCATGTACTCAACTATCGCTTTCAATTGCTGGCACACGTTAAGACAGGGAAGTTGATAAATATCCCTTACTATTTATTGTAGTTGTGTTGTAGCGATTGCAACACCCTCCAAAATTTTGGCATGCATCTAAATTTCAGAGCCTTCCTTGGCTTATTTTCCTAATGGTTGCAAACACTTGGGCTCATTCCACATGGTCTTGTCGATTCTTTACACCCTTTTTGCTTGATTGAGCACTGATCTTCCTTTGGCATGTTGGTTTCTATGTCATGCTTGTGATATTAGTCTTGAAATTTTGAAAGTTTGTCTTTGTGTGCATGAGTTTGTTTTCACTCTGTGAACATCAATCGTAGTCACACACAAAGTTGTAAACATGGTCGCACAAGTGTAGTCACGGTTGTTTGAAGATCTATCTAAAGTGTCACAGTTGTCACTCTTAACCTTTAAGATAGTCTCACTAAGTAGATGCTTGTCTTGTTCGTTTGAGGAGTCCTGTCAGTGAGTCATGCTAAGTGTCTAATCATAATGTCATGTATGCACAAGTTCACTTCTCTCACACTTAGCCATCTTTCCTGAAAATCTTTCGACCAGAAAACCCTCCTTCGAACGGACCTCGACTGAGTTGTGATGCACAGTCTCAGCTCTCAATGACCCTTCTCTGATGCCAGAGCTTGAGGTTGTCCTCTGGGGTAGCCTGCACCGCACAATCCTGGAAGTGAGCAAGTTGACTGTCTCCTAGAACTACATAGAAGTTGACCCAAGTCCAACCCAATTTGCACTTCCCGCAAGATCACTCATCAAACCTCCCTCTGGTCTATCGGAAAACCTCAACTGCCCTATGACCCAGAGTTGCACTGCTCCCCAAAACTACACAAAATTTTCCTAGTTTCCTGCCTTACATTATCTGCAGAAACTACGTAGTCATGTGAGTCAGGTCTCTACTGCCTGTCACTGCACTGTTCTAAGGAATTGTGCAGATCTGATTGCCAGCCCCCCCTATTGGATTTCCCTCCTCTCCCTCTGAAACTTGCGCATTTTTGACTGACACTCTCCCTGTTGCCCTTCTCTGTACTCATCCCTGAAACTGTGTAGTAATTGTCTATTCGACAGTATCTCTCAGAAATGTGTAGTTATGACCAACATCTCCCAGTAGCCCTATCCAGTCTTACTCTAGAAAAGTACATAGAAATGTCTACAGTACTTCCTACTACCCACTCCATCTTCCTCGAAGAAACTGTGCAGATTCCTATTTGGACCCTTGGATGACCTGCCCAGTCCCCATCCTGAAAACTACGTAGAATTATCTAGCAATTCATCCTAACACCCTACCTTGTCTTCCTCGTAGGAACTACGTAGTTTGGCCCAGTTGGGTTCTACCTTACAACAGTCACTGCTGACCCGAATTGTGAAAATCTACCTTCGAGTCACATTTGTGTAATTTTTCGTGACACTGCTCCAGAGCCTCTCATCCTGGTCTAAGTTGTGTTCTGCGTAGTTTCAGTGCCTTGTCCTCTCTCCTGGTCACTTGCACCTGAAATAGAAAATAATGCATCATGCTAGACTAGGATATTTTTTTGGATTTGATGTCGTCACATCATGAGCGATTGTAGGAACAAGTACATTAATGAAACATGGAGTGACGACGAATGAGATGAATAAGGAGCGCATGCTAAAAGACTTGTTGGCAGTTGAACGAACATACGAAGCACATCGAGCAGCAAGTGAAAGGGACACATACACTTTCACCATCAAGAAAAGGCCAAGGCCATCGAAGACTCAACACACTTTTCTATGCAAAGGTGAATACATGATATACCAAGAGCACACCCATCACTCAGCAACATAGAAACTCGACATGGGCACCACATTCAGCCAATACATGTCAGCAACGTCATGTCGAGTTGTGTCATGAGTTGTCTCGGCCACATCACTACTATGGGCCATACTTGTAATCAAATGTAATGTAGTGTGAAATTCCAAGAGACACACATATGAAGTTGAAGAGTCATGTAAGTTGAAAAGTCATAGGAAGTCAAACAATCATGAGGGAATTCGAAGAGTCACAAGGGTTAGTTATCCTCCTTGGCTATATATATACCCCCTCAATGTTTGAGAAAATGAATTTTCACCTTGGCTCCTCCCGCATAGCCTTGAGAATCTGTAGTATGTTCTTTGAGGAGTGAGGAGTGGCTCTAATGTCCCACTATTGGGGCTAGTGATGTATGGTGTACAAATGTGTCTTGGAACTTTTTCTTAATTCAGAAGCTTATTTTAGGCCAGCACGTTTTCATGCATGTTTTATATCCATTTGTAAGACTACTCTTTAAATATTTGTAATGCATATTTTCTTAACCTGTACTAAGATAGTTGAACTACTTTGGTCATTTTAGCACTTACATTGTTGAAGATGTGTTATGTTGTTTATCACTACTATCTCATCTGAGTGGACTAATCCACGGGACATTAGACAAACCATCATTGTGTTTTCTTGGTTATAACAACCATCACCACCATGTGGAATAATCCCCTGGACGATGTACGTGTTTTCCCTTGAGATTTGGTTTTAATTACTATTGCATCCGCTGTGGACTATTTCGTTGTATGCTGGATAGACCCTTGTTGTTTTCACGTGTATCTCTCCCTGGGTGGTACTACTACCTATCATCTAGAGGCTCACTTTTACCATCTCCCATATAGTAAGAGAACCCAGACACAAACTTACATTACGCACTCACGAGGCATACTCACCTCACTTTCTTGAAGTTACAAGCATAAAACTCTCCTGTGCTGAACAATAAGAGCTAAGGAAAATCTCTAAGATAATGGAAACTAGGCCATTGTACCAGATGGGATTCCTACACCAAATGTTGTGAGGTCTAGTTGGGACTTCATACTAGGGAGATCCCCTAAATGTTGGTGGGTCCAACACTATCAACAAGTTGCTACAACACATGGTGAAGACATTGTGAGGGGAAAAACACCTGGAAATGTGTTTGACTAATCATGCACTTATTGAATTAGCTATAATTCACTCACTACAGGAGCAGGGGAGTTTGTGGGTTTTTCAATTAGAAATACCACATGCATATACAAAGGATGATTAAAGTTAGGAGCATGAGGAAAGTGATGAAATAACAACTACAAGTAAAGTAGCCACACCTCCTAGAAGTAGGGTTGTTACACCACCTAGGAGCAAGACAATTAGAACCCCTAGGAAAAGTAGGGAGGACACATTTTCTATAATTGACCGTAGAAAACATAAGAGATGGAGCTCTATACAGACTTCTGCTAGTAAAAGTAAAATGGGCACAAATAGAGGAGCGTGTGGAAGTGTGTAGTGGATCATCAAAAAATAACTATCATGGGTGTCCTATAGAAGAAGTAATTGTTGAGACAAAAGTACCTAAGTCAACAACTGAAGAAAGAAAGGTTTCTAAGAAAACCAAGGATACCTAAAGACATATGAATGTAAAGAAGAGAAGATTGGAGAAGCCGATTGGTGGAAGGAACCCAAAGAAAATGGTGCCAGTGGTTGTTACACAAGAGACTAATCCAGCGCCCAAAAAATAAATTGTTACAGCTAAACCAAGGAAGCCTGAGAAACAATACGAGCGTGTAGAGGAAGGTGCCTCCATGCTTGAATCCTCTGCTACTACAACATAATTTAAGGAAGAATATGATGAACAACATAAGGAAGGAAAACCAGTAGAATAAAAATATATCAAAGAACAAGAGGTTTCCCCTTTATAAGGTAATACTGAGATCGACCCCCTTGTCCATCAAATTGGAAAATTGAAAAAAGAAAATTAAGATTTAAGAAAACAACTTGTCATGGTTAAGGAATAATTGCAATTTAATAAGAAAAATGGGTTATACATGTTATCAAAATAAGTAGGAATAACATCATCCACTAAAATGACCATGAAAGTGTGTGAGGGGTGTCAATTTGTTTTTAAGGAAGTTGAAGTTGTAAAACCAATTACTGTCTCAATAGGAGTTCAAGTGGGAGGACAAAATGAAGAAATTTAACTTATTGCTCCACAAGAACCTGTTGATGACATTGTTGTTACACAAGAACCAACAATTGAAGCATAAAAAGGAGAAGAAAAACAATCTACTACTCCACAAGAACCTACTTATGATGCTATCACACAAGAGCTAACAAATGAAACATAACACACTGGAATCAATTTTACTATTGCTCCACAAGAACCTGCTAATGACATTGTTGTTACACAAGAACCAACAATTAAAGCATAACAGGGAGAAGAAAAATAATCTTCTACCCACAAGAACCTACTTATGACGTTGTTACACAAGAGCTAACAAATGAAACATAACATATTGGAATCAATTTGACTGTTGCTCTGCAAGAAACTATTAACAACATTGTTGTTACAAAAGAACCAACAAATGAGATAGCACAACAGGAGGAGAAAGGAGATAAAGAAGAGATTGTTGAGTTTGAGGTTGTAACAACATTAGGAACAACCTAGCTAAAATTTTAAGAAATATTGAGAGCAACATCTTTGCTTAGGGAAGTAATAAATTGGAATAAGTTAATGACCTTCCCTAAAGACAGTTATTTTTCTAAAAAAACATGAGGAGATTGTCAACAATATTAATAAAGGAATGGGCGGAAAAGTTAAGAATTAAAGATTTTGTGAGGGTTCAAAGAGAGAGGAAGTAGGCAATAAGAGGTGTAATTGTTACAACAAGAGAAGGAATCTATGTATGGCCTTATTTATGGTTTACTAAGTTGAAGATTTCCTTATCCATCTTATCCTTTAATTCTATAGGAAATGTTTTTTCTCTTTCAATTGACAACCCTTGAAGAGAAATGGCCATATAATACAAAGAAAGTTCAAGATTTCTTGGAAACTTTTCAGAGTGCTAATTTCTCATAATAACATTTGTTGTGTGAATTTTATTTGCATGACCTTGATTTTTTGGAGATAAATCTTTCAATTTGACAACTTATGGGGGAATGCTCAATTGAGGGTTGTATCTTTTGCTCAAAACCAGGTAAGATAGAAATCTACAAAATGTAACAACCAATGAGGGACAAGTAAAGTTGCACATTAGAAATGAGCTTGGCTCTACTGATGCTATCGTTCAGGCACACAATTAGATATTGAAATTTACAACCACCTAAGCATTGGTAATGGAATATCGGGGTTAAATTTTACAAATATTCCTTAGGATTATTCAAGGGATAAGAGCTAATGCATTAGAAGGGAGTAATCTAAGGTGGAATATTTGTCGATAGGAGATCAAGGAAGAAGATCCCTATTTTCATAAAAAATTAAGCAAGTCCTTTATATAGTTCCTCACTATGTGGATTACATTAAGAGGATTGGCCTAAGATGGATTGCACAAAGATTTAATATTCCTCTTGTTCTACTTCCAAACTATTAGTATCAACACCCATATCACTTTATTGATAAATTATGCGAAATGGAGCTGGTACTTTCTCAAGGTTATAGGGGGAGAGCAAAGGACACTACAGAGTCCTATGATTCCTCAAAACTACACTATCAACATGTTAGGAAGTAGTCACAAGGGTCTGCATGAGGATATGCACATGCTTACACTGGGGTGAGATGTTGGGCATGGAATTGTTACCTTTTTGCATTCACTTTCTTATTCCTTTTTCTCCCTTTTTGACCAATGAGACCACATTTTACCACTGTAATAGCCATTATTTATCTAAGTATGTCCTTTTCTGAATGTCACCTTCTTAGTCTAATTTTTCTTATAATTTCGCTTTGGAACTACTGTCTTGGGTGATTTTTATTATAAAAACTAATAATATGGGTTGTTTCAAGTTTAAGTGGTCTATTCAAGTTGTTTTCATAAGATTTCACTTCTTAATTTCCTTTATTAATTTGGACAAAGGCTCTGAGATACGTTGTTGATACACAAACAATTTTCCTTGTGCATGTTGTATTTTTCTCACATGCATTGAATCTAGAGCACATCAAGTCAAACTCAATTCAACTACTGGGAGATATTCACGGAGCATACAAATCATTTAGTTAATATTTTCTAGAGAGATTTCTTCCCAAGGGTCGGCAGTGAAGGGACTCAAGTAGATAGGATTAGAAGGAAGGGGAAACACCAAGCTCTATAATCCTAATATTTTACTAATGAAAATCTCAAATTTGTGGCATCATATGTTTCTTTGATTACTTTGTGTGATTTTTAGTGCACCAATCCCTGCTGAGGAAGGGCCCTCTTTCTTGGCAAGGATCACTAGTTAAATAGAATACAACAATTATTTGTATTAATTCTTCTCAATTATGTGATTATTGTTACTATCAATTTTATTTATTATTTATTGGTTACTAAATATATTTTTTGAATTGTTTGAAAGCATAATTCCTAGACCAGTCCCTCTTAGTGTAGTAGAGAGTTATTTACTTTCCTGTTACAGATTAGATTTCACTTTATTTGAATGTGTGTGTTCAAAATTTGATTGGGTGATCAAGGGTTGCAGGAGTGTTGTTTATGGATGAGAGTGGTTGTGTAATAGAATGATTTATTATGTGACCATGTGACTCTTTTTTTATTATGTTGAAGAATCTAACAACTTGAATGTTTTTTTAGAGTGAGTTTTGCAACGACCTTGGTTTGATATTCATTATGCTAGTTGTCATTTCCCTTGCATAAACTTTGTGTGATAACCTTTAAAGTTAAGCCTACCCAAATTGATAATTAATGCTAGAGTGGACCTCTTGCTCTGATTTAAAGGAACAATTGTTTCACCTGGCAATTAGTGTGAAAGTTATTTAATTCCTATTGGAGTTTGATGGTGTGTTAATTTCATTTGAATGTGTGTTTCAACATTTGTTGAGAGAATGGTTTCCAGAACTGCTCTTCTTTTTTGACTAAGAGTGATTGTGTAACAAAGTGGTTTTATTCTACATTGTGTGTTTATTTCTTGAGAGTGTGAACAAGGTTTGAGAGTGTAACAACCAGAGTGTTGAGTTGTTGAGAGTGTGATTACGGCAATTGAGTTTGACATTCATTAGCACTAGTCATAATTTTCCCTTGCATATATTTTGTGCGATAGATTTGCAATAACAAAATATCTGGGATGAAAATTAATGTGAAGAGTTGGAACTATTTTTCTAAATTAAAAGGACAATTGTTCTACCCAACAACAAGCTGAAGCATAACCTATACAAAACTTTGACATAATGTATGTTGAAGCAAAACTTGGAATGTTATATGAAATCTAAAGAAAAAATATTTAAGGGTCAAATTAAACATATAATAATTAAAAAGTGTGTAAAATAATTAAATAAATAGTCTACAATTTAAATCGATCAGATTGACCAATAAATGAAGCTGAGACATTCATTTTAGTGAAGTAAGCCAATTTTGGCATGCTTCACAAAGATGCACACCCAACCTTCATCTCAAGACCAAATTGAATTATTAAACTTGGAGTGTATTTTTTTACTCATAGGTAACATTAATAAAATTAAATATTTTTAATTTTTTTACTGTTCCATCGATATGGTGGGCAACATTCAACCATTTTCCCTAGGAGGATGCCATTTATCCTATCATGTTCCAACCATCTTACAAAAAGAATTACAATTAGAATGTACAACATTTTTCACTGGCTAATATGGAAAAAAAGGGTATGTTGCTTCTATTATATGTTGCAAGAAATAAAAATTTACACATAAATAGAACAATATCCAACTAACTTACTGAAAGTCAACTTTTGATATCTTGTTCTCCATCCAGATAATAGTCCCAGACCACTTTTTGTTTTGTTTTGTTCATTCAAACCAAGTGTATAGTGAGGTGGAAAATAGTAGAATACACCATCTGCAACTAAAATCACTCAAAAAGAAGGAAGAATGAAGGTATGGCAGACATTTTTTTGAGTTTTTTAGAATTGGTTTAAAAAATGAGAAATTTCCATATTTGTCGAATCAATTGCAAGAAATTGACACATAATATGAATGTGAAAGATGTTTTTGTCACAAATGAATCTTTATTTTGCCTCATGAGATTATTTCCAATTAATGACTTCTGTACAGTCTTCTGTGGGCATTTTTTTGAGCCTTGTATCGTACATTTGCACTCTATTCTTAATGAAACAATTCAAGAACTCAAGTCATTGGTTTTAAATTTTGACAAAGATAATTACAAATTGTGGACAAGTGTAAATAAATCATTCATTCAAATATGATTGTACAATATTTTCATGCATTTGTATGTTTATGGCTTGCATTTTAAACCAAATTCCCATCATAGTAAAAATGTCTTAAAGTGCACTTTTCATAGATCTATTGTGAGCAAATGAGGGAAAGTTATAAAAATACAACATAGGAATGCTCTTTCCCAATATATGTACCTATCCCATTCCCAAACCCATTTGCTATAATAATTTCATAACAGGGTTTGGCTCACATTTTTATTAAACTAAGGGGACATCTCATGAATACATGACAACCCTTAGGTGTTTTTGCTCAACAAGATCCTTTTTTGTCTAGATTGAAAACTCAGGTGTATAGTGAGGTGGAAAATAGTAGAACACACCATTTCCAATTGAAATCACTCGAAAATAAGGAATAATGAGGTGTGGCGGGAATTTTTGAGCTTGGTAAAACTAGGTTAAACTAAAACAATTGTCATTTTGTCGAATCAATTACAAGAAACAAACACAAAATATGAGAAATGTGAAAGATGTTTGTAACCACCCATCCCACATTTACCCACATTAACTAGCCTTCCAGGGTAAACATGAGATGAGGGCTGCTATGACATGACTCAATTTCCCAAGTACAGTTAAGGAAATGGAATCAATAAACCAAAACTTTATTGACCTTCCTCAAGAGCTAGAAGACTCCAAGAGCTACACCACCCTTCTAGGTGCCCAAACCCTAATTTAAGCTTCTTTTCCAATGATCAAGACTCCTAGATGTTCGAACAACACTACCTAAACTTGATTGAAACCCTCAAGTTTCATTCATAAGCCTACAAGGGAGTGACTACAGTCTTTTTTACCAAGTTCTATGCCTACGACTACAAAATCTAAGCCACATTTTAAGGGCTAGCCTCCAAAACCCTACCCAGAAGTTGATGAAAAATTCCATAACAATAATGATACTAGGACAAAGCCATTAATATAAAACTTAATCAAAGACTTGACCTAACAAGGCCTAACCATGACATTCATTCTGTCAAACACATGGCGAACATGAAATCTACAAGTCATGAATGCATATATGAACATAGATATCTGGAACTTATTTGAGAATCATCAAGCCCTCCCAAAATAGCTAAAATAACATCTATTAGGTTATGCATTCAATAACCATTCATTTACAAATAAAAACATGATAAGAGCCATAACTTGAATATGTCATAAAACCATGCTTATAAATAGCATATAACTAGATAACTAATAATGATAGAACAACCATTAAAGCCACATAATAACAAGTATAATTTCTCATGAGTTACAACATAAAATAACTCTTATCAATCATATGCAAAGGCCAACCAAATTAGGGACTTCCATATACCACCCAACCATAGATTGGGCTGAACCAAAAATTTCTTTTCACCAATCACCCCAGTTCCATATTCCAAGAATGAATGTGGCATCTCATGGGATAAACAAATACATAAAAAACCAAGGGAATCTAGAGGTTAAACCACCTCCACCCCCACACTATCGTGACCTCACCTAAACCGGTCTTGAGACCACAAAACCAAACCAAGCTTTGATGCCTCAGAATTTCTTCACCATCCCTTGAGGAATTTTCCTGTCTCCACCCACATGTTGAGGGATTCCCGAAGAAAACCATCTCCAACCCCAACTCTTAGAATTTTCTTGATACAACCTCACCCAAATCCAAAACCTTCTATAAATCCAAAGCTTAACCAAGAATGAATCCCATCACACATATATATCTAGAAATGGAAAGGAAAGGATAAAAACACTATAACGCCTGGAAAAACCCATGTCAATGATATCAAGAGAACCAATAAACACGCACACATATATATATATGATCGATTATTGAATGTTAGTTTTGCTATGCTAATTTCAATTTCAGATCTATGAACAAATTCTTGTCCATTGCTTCTTGTGCATAAGTTTCCTTAGGTTGTTTGTGAATGTAAACAAGTAAATTTGATCAAGTTTAATGTGACATTCATGAGAAAAATAGCATAAAAGGCAAACACTAAATAACAACAATAAAAAATACAACAAACCATCGATTGAACACTTAACATAGTGTTTTGATGAAGGAGTTCACCCCTCTTGGGCTACATCTCCTTGGTCTAGCTTCCATGGCTTGGGCCTCTGTATTAGCTCAATATGGAAAACATGTTGTTGAGAAAGCTCTACTACTCCTGAAACCTATTTCAATGCGGTTAGAATGTTGAAATTAGTTAGGGACACCTTTTCTTGAGCTCAATTTGGTCGAAATTTGCTCCAGTTATGGTCAAAACAGTTTTCTCCTGAAAAACCTCCTCCAAAACTAGAGGAACTCTAGTTAAGCCCATTATTTTTGGAGTTAAGGCTGAAATTGGTGTACCACCAAAAGTGCCGCCGAACTAAACTCAGGTTTAATTAATGATAAGCGCAATTAATTGGGTGTTAATTCGAGTTAATTAGCACTAATTGTGTGCTTTAATGGCTAATTATTTATGATTTTACCATGAATGGTCACATGTATTGCATTAAATGTTGCGTTGGCCACCGATTCTACTGACTCCAACCTTAGCCATCATCATCGGGTATACAATGTGTTACATTCAACATGTTGAATGTTAGCGGTTTTTTTTCCACAATTATGGTGTGCGTTGTCCACCAAATTGTATTAACCATAACATGTTGCCGCCAGAGTGTTCACATGGAGGGTTGGCCTACAAGCTGGCCCTCCTAACCGCCAACTCTAACCACATTAAAATTTAAATATATGTGGAGAGTAATATGGTTAAGTTGTAATGTGGTCGTGTAATGGAAATGTATGTGGTTGTTCGATGCAGGTCCCTGGTTTGACACCTCGACCTACCACAAAATTTTGTCACATTGTGTGCCGAGCCGACCTTTGAGGAGGGACATGTGGCGGCCTTTGGGCTTGCCACTTGTCCCCTCCTCATTGGTCTATTTTAAACCAATCATAATATGTGACATCACCAAACTAAAAACCAACCAAAACATGCCACTTGGTGAACCATGATTGAGAATTGACCAACATTGACCTTGCATAATCACCTTCCATGTCAACAATATGGATTGCTGACTGCAATTTTTTTTTTAAGTTCCTCTGTTTGGCAAAGCGGACAAAAGTCAATATCTTCCTCATACGAACTCGGTTTTCAGTGAAACAAATTGCGTTAGGATAATTTCATTGAGACGGATGTGGTTGTTCAAGTTTCGAGCCATTCTGAGAATTTTGACTTTTGAGCTAAATACTGAGCACCTAATCATTCCTCCCCACTACAAGCCTTTTGGATCCCAAAATATACTATCAATTTTTCAGCAGGTGAGGGTACATCTTCCTCACTTTCACGATCTACAACCATTTGGATTTGAAGGATTTTTCCCTTGATTCCCACTCTAAGGTATTCGACATTCCTTATCTTTGAAGTTGTGGTTCTTTTGTCAATTATGAGATCCTACTGAAGCTCATCAAGGTATTCTGGTGAGAAATCATCTATTGATCACAGATGAACATGTGCTCCTTGATCATCAACCAAAGAAGGTTCAAACAATCTCCAATTCTCAACATTAACAACAAAGTATATTTTCATTTAAGGAGGCAAATCTAGCTTAAATGCACTGTAAGCAATCTTTTCCAGAATTTTAAAAGGACCATAACAGATTGGCTTAAGATTTTTACCTTCCCCTTGAAGTCTCTCTTTGCTAATATATAACCAAAATTCATCGCCACCTTGAAATTTATGATCGACATGGTGTTTTTCATGCCTTACCTTGTAGTTGCTTTGACTTTTCTCAAGCTGTTCTTGCACTGTGTGATGTATCATCTAAATTTTCTCTATGAACTTCCTTGCCTTATCGATGTCACTGTGACCATCGATCGCAACATATTTCCCAAATATTAAGTCCAATGGTGATCTTGGCAAGTACCCAAAACATGCCTCAAATGGTGATGTGTTTGTGGAGGAATGCTTTGCCCTATTGTATGCATGTTGTATGTAATGCAACTGTTCATCCCACAACTTGGGATGTTTGCTGCAATATCCTCTAAGAAGATGTATGAATATCCTGTTGAGCACTTCAGTTTATCCATTTGTTTGCAGATGAAAGATTGTACTCTTCTTCAACTTAGTGTTCATCATGTCCCACATATTTGACCAAAAATTCCCAACAAATCGAGAATCTCGATCACTTACAATGGAATTAGGAAGACCAAAATTAACCCAAATGTTTTGGAAGAAAATATGAGCTATTTGTTCAGCTGTAATTTTATTTTTACATGGTATTAGTATACACATTTTGTTGAATCTATCTACAACTACATACAAATAATCATGACCTATCCTTGACAATGTAAGACCTCCTACAAAATCCATTGAGATACTCTCCCATGGACATGAAGGTACCAGAAGTGGAGTGTAAAATCCTATTTTCCTATTGCTAGGCGTACTTGTTACACAAAAATAACATCCTCTAATGAACTGAGATACATTATCAAAACATGCATGGCCAATAACAATAACTTTGGAGATTCCCTACTGTCTTGCCTACACCAAAGTGTACAACAATCAATGAAGTGAGCGCCTCCCTTATGATACTATTTATTTCTCCCTGTGGAATACATAACTTTCCCAAGTGATACAACAAATTGTTATGTACATGGTAATCCAACTCTTCAATTTGGTTTCCTTGACTCAAGCTTGCATATACATCTCAAAATTCATTATCATATGCATATTGTTCAATGTAACTTTCATGCAAAATAGAATTATGCTTGAGTATAACAGATGAATTTACAATAGGCCTAGAAAGCATATCAGCCACCTTATTGTAGATTCTCATTTTGTGCTTGATAACCAAATGAAACTATTGTAGAAAACCCATACATTTGAAGTGTCATGACTGTTGCAACTTTGACTGTGACTATAATTACTGCAATGGTTGATGGTCGATATGGATAAAGGTATCCTTCCCCATCAAGTAGTTTTTCCATTTTTTGACACTTTGTACCAATGTGTAAAGTTCTTTGTCATAAGTGGGAGAGTTAGTCAAAACTCCATTAAAATTTTTAGAATGAAATGAATGGGCTTACCATTCTGCATAAGAACTGCTCCCATGGCATAATCACCAACATCTATTTGAATCTCAAATGGTTTTCTAAGATCCGGAAGAGCCAATATCAGTGTTGAATTGATCTTTTGCTTCAAAGAATCACATGCTTTCTTCTATACATCTACCCAATGGAATACTTTCTTGACACTAGTCAATGCATGTAAGGGAGCTGCAATGGAAGAACAATTAGCAATAAATTTCCTCCAATATTGTGCTTCCCCTAAAAAGATTCTTACATCTATAACTATATTGGGCTTGGGCCAATTCAGAATGACCTCAACCTTAGAGGGGCCGATCTTCAGCTCACCTCCTCCAACAACGTGTCCCAAATACATTAAAGAAGTCTTGCCAAATTCACACTTCGACATCTTTAAAAACAACTATTATTTTCTCAATACATCAAGTACTTTGTTCACATGCATGACATGTTCATCTCTGGATTTGCTGAATATGAAAATATCATCTAAGTAAACAATGGAAAATTCATCTAGAAATGGTCTCAATACATCATTCATAACTCTCATGAAAGTATCTAGAGCATTTGTAAGACCGAAGGGCATAACAAGCCACTCAAACAATCCTTGTTTAGTTTTAAATGTGGTTTTCCAAATGTCCTCTTCAGCTATTCTAACTTGATGATAACCACTTTGTAAGTCCAACTTAGTGAAATAACTTTCATACCTCAACTGATTAATCAAATCATCAATTCTTGGGAGTGGATAATGATTCTTTACCGTGATTTTGTTTAGTGGACAGAAATCCACACACATGCGCCAAGTCATGTCCTTCTTTGGCACCAAAACAATGTGCGAACCACATGGTGAAGTAGATCGGCAAATGGTACCTTTGTTCAGCAATTCTTGAATATTCTTCTTGATTTCCATGCTCTCCATAATCAACATGCGATACATGACAATGTTTGGAAGTGGAACATCCTGCTGCAACTGTATCTCATGCTAAATTCCCCTCTTGGAAGGTAACCCCTTTTGTTCTTGAAACATCTCACCATTCTTGCTTACCACATCAAACAAATAATATTTTAATTTGTCATCACAACCTTCAAAAGATTCATAATCAATATCATTCTTTTTCTTGATCATGAGAAGCACAAAATTTTTACTTGCATTTACTAGTCTCTTCATCTACCCTACATTAACCAAAGAAATGTTCAACTTTTTGCAATGGGCTCTCACAATGTACTCCACCCCATTCTTGAGAAATAAGTATTTTTTATCATGGAAATAAAATAGTGCTTTCCTATCATACAAATAAGGACTACCCAAAATGATTTATGAGATAAAGTGGAACTACGTCTAACTCAACTTCATCAATGAACTTTTCAATAAGAAGTTCCTTGTAACCTGTAAATTTGAATTATTGACTATCCAACACAATGGATATGGATTATGATGAGGTACAGTTTCAAGGTTAAGATTTTTTACCAATTCTTCTGAAATTAAGTTTGATTGTAACCCACTATCGAATAATGCATCAATATTTGTACGATTTGAAATTACTCTTAAATGAAACAATTCTATTCTTGATTCTTCATTTGGAGTGTTATTCTGACTATGCGAGGAACTAGTGCTTGCAACAATTTATTTTCCTTTTGTTACGATGGCTGAAATCTTGGTCTCATCACGAGAATCTGATCCAAGAGCATTTTGTGTGGTAGCGGTCGTCTTTATTTTCCCTTATTGTTTGGTTTCGTAGGCCTTAGTTCGGGATGTAATTTCCAACAATGGGCTTCATCATGCCCATCTTTGGAAAAATGTTGGCATATGGTTTTATCCCCTTATTTATTCACACTTGTATTCTTTTTTCGCTTCCATTTTCCTCCCTTCTCTTTCTCCTTACCCTTGAATGGCTTCTTCTTACAACCCTCTTCCTGAATGTTCTTTCCGCTTGCTTCAAGGTGCATGACTTGCACACATACCTCATCCAAATTTCTTGGATTGAACATAAGTATAGTATGTTTTAAATAGGAATATAAACCCCCAATATATTTCAATAATGTATCTTGGTAATTCAACTTTACTCCTAACAATAAAGCCCTCTTTCTAAACTCTTGGGTATAGTCTTGGACTGTTTGGCCTTTAAGTTACCTAAAATTTTGCCAAATCATAACAGATTTTTGAATATAGGCTAAAGGATAAAACTATATTTTAATTGCAGAAACAAATTCAACCCAAGAAATCAATATCTTACCATGAATTCACATTTCCTCTTGAGTCTTTTCTTCCCAGCAGACTAATGTTGCTCCTTCTAGTCTCATTGAAGCTAACTAGATCTTTATGTCGTCTTCTTGAAGGTTCTGAATTATGCAATAAACCTCCAACTGTCAAATCCAATTTTCTAACTTTTCTTTATTAACCTCACCATTGTACATGGGAAGTTCAAACTTAATGTCCAATTTGAGTAAGGGAGTTTCTCCTTTTGGGGTTTGGGAATGAGTAAGAGCATTTTTTGTGGTGGAAGTGGAACATGTTGTTGTTTGAGATGTTGAGGATGATGAAGATGATGAAGATGGTGGAGATGGAGGTGGATTTCCTCGACTACCCTTTGAATCCTTCTTATCATCTTTTTTATCTCCTGAGCTTCCTTCTCCATGTGGAGTCTTAGAACTCTCTCCAACCATTCTAGTATTCATCTCTTCATAGAGGACTTTAACCATCTCAGTTAAAGTATAGAAAGCTTTCTTGAATTCTTCCTCTTCTGAAAAAATTTAGTCTCTTTTTCTCCTAACATGATGGCTATGGATTCAAGCTCAGTTTCTAGTACTACTTATACCTCTTCAATCTCAATTGAAGGCAAAACTTGAGGTGTATCAAGCGTAGCTGGAATTGGAACTTTGGGTGGAGATTGTGGTCATGTGTCTCTCCTTCTTCTGGGCATTACCTCATGAGTTGCAAACAACAATTTCCCTTCTCCTCTCTGCAACTTTAACCTTGTAAGCATCACAATTTTGCAACCATTAAAACCCTACTTGCACAAAACTCAAGCAACCAATCAAATAAACCTTTGCTCTGATACCAAATTGATCGGTTATTGAATGTTAGTTTTGTTGTGCTAATTTCAATTTTAGATCTATAAACAAATGCTTGTCAATTACTTCTTGTGCATAGGTTTCCTTAGGTTGTTTGTAAATGTAAACAGGTGAATTTGATCAAGTTTGATGTGACATTCATGAGAAAAATAGCATAAAAGCTGAGTGTTGAACAACAATAATAAAAAGTACAACAAACCATCAATTTAACACTTAACATAGTGTTTTGATGAAGGATTTCACCCCTCTTGGGGTATATCTCCTCGGTCCAGGTTCCATGCCTTGGACCTTTGTATTAGCTCAATATGGAAAAAATGTTGTTTACAAAGCTCTACTACTCCTAGAACTTATTTCAATGTGTTCAAAATGTCAAAATCAGCTATGAACACCTTTTCCTGAGCTCAATTTGGCCGAAATTTACTCCAGTTATGGTCAAAATTGTTTTCTCCTAGAAAACCTCCTCCAAAACTGGAGGAACTCCAGTTAAGCCTGTTATTTTTGGAGTTAAGGCTGAAATTGATGGTACTGCCACAAGTTTTGTCGAATTAAACTCAGGTTTAACTAATTCTAAGTGAAATTAATTGGGTGTTAATCTAAGTTAATTAGAACTAATCATGCAGTTTAATGGCTAATTATTTACAGTTTTGCCATGAGTGGTCACATTTATTGCATCAAATGCTACGCTAGCCACTAGTTCTAGTGACCACAACCTTAGTCATCATCGTTGGAGTGTCACATGAAACGTATTGAATGTTAGCAGTTTTTTTGTTGCAGTTATGGTGTCTGTTGTCCGTCGGTTTGTATTAACCGTAACATGCTTCTGTCAGAGCATTCACATAGAGTGCCGGCTTGCGGGCTGGCCCTCCTAACTGCCAACTCTAACCACATTAAAATTTAAATATATGTGGAGAGTAATATGGTTAATTTGTAATGCAATGGTGTAATGACAATGTATTTTGGTTGTTTAGTGTAGGCCCTGGGTTTGACCCCTCGACTTGCCATAAAATTTTGTCACATTGCACACAGAGTCGACCTTTGAGGAGGGGCATGTGGCGGCCTCTGGGATTTCCACTTGTACCCTCCTCATTGGTACGTTCTAAACCAATCATAATATTCCACATCACCAACCTGAAAACCAACCAAAACATGCCACTTGGCGAACCATGATTGAGAATTGACCAACGTTGACCTTGCACAGTCACCTGCCGCATCAACAGTACGGACTACTGACTGTGCAGTGACTGTGCATTTTTTTTTAATATCTTCTATTTGGCAAAGCAGACAGAACTCAGTGTCTTCCTCATACGAACTCAATTTTCAGAGAAATGAGTTGTGTTAGGATCGTTTCACTGAGAAGAATGTGGCTAGTCAGGTTTTGAGACATTCTGAGAACTTTGATTTTTGAGCTAAATATTGAGCGCCTAATCAATCTAACATGCATTCACAAACCAACTAGGAAATCATGCATGCAACTTGTTACCTACAAGTATTCTCATTGAAGCCTCTTAATCCAACTTTTCCTTTCTTGATCCTTACTTTCCTTTGCTTTCCTTGCCCTTCCTTTTCTTGCTTTCTTTCTCCTCTTGGTGCTCTTCTCCTCTATGAAACCAATTCCAAAACTAAACTGAAAAAAGGATGTGAACTAATCCTCAAAATCTTTTTATCATTGAGGCCTCTATTTTCTTCAATTTCCTCTTTTTGTCCTTCAATTTCCTCGTCATGAAAACCTGTGACCTTTCATATCCCTTCTGTCCTATTTTTCTTTAATTTCATAAGTAAATGCCAATAATTGCCACTTTTCCTTCTTAATTCCTTTGCCAATTTCCTTAGTCATAATAAATCGAAAGTGACACCCACTAGGATTTTTTTCCCAACATTTAGCTTGGAATACATGTCCCATGACCTTGGTCTTATTTTTCCTTTATTAACTTTATTACATGAACTTTTAACTCGGGGTTGTTTCATACCCCTCCCCCTTAGGGGAACACTATCCTTGGTGTTCTATGACATCTATGACCAGCAAGACCATTGAAAACAAAAACATGCTACCTATGGAGATTTATAACCTATCTCATTGCAATATTTACATCATACCCACTGCTGAAATCATGACAACATACTGCTTACTGGAGATTTATAATCACAAATCATTACAATATTTACAAAAACAACCAGATATACACTAATGCACATTTTCTTCAACCAACAAATAATGATACTGTCTATGGAGCTTTATAAATCTAGCTCGATAAAGTATTTATAATAAAATATAGATATATACATATGCACATTTTCTTTATCCATCATATAGAAGAATATGTTGCCTACATTTGTAACAAGGGAATATAGAGGATCACACCTCCACCCTCAAAGAAATACCAGTATTCACCTCCTTCTGAGGAAGTCTAGAATCCACTACCAAAGTCAAACCTGCATATAATTTCTAGTGTTATGATCCTTGCACTACCTCTTCTCTCAGTGAATAGTTTCTAGCTCATTGTTCTAGGGCACACTCCCAATATGCATCTAATTCCATATAGAAATGCTAATGACAAAAAAAAATACATTGCCTGACCTTCCCTTCTCTACTACAAAATCCCTTGGGCAATCCAATAAACCCCTTTCGTGTAGTCACTCATCTACCAAGGTACCCGACATCCCCTTTCCTATGTGATACATCCCTTCGAGAGGTTTCCTCACATTGGAAGGTCCAAAAGCCAAAGCATATCCATGCCTCAAAACCATCATACCGGTCATATCATGCTCATGGAAATCAATATAAACTATTGGGTGCCATTTTCCCATAATGGCCCTGCTCCTGAAGTGATTTTACAACATATTGCTTCCTGTTCCGATTCCTTTTTGATGTTGCTTCTAATTCTTGCAGTCAATTTCAATTCATGCAAACTCGGCATTTCCAACCATGCTTTCTTGAACCAAGAACATAAATTCCATTAGAATAAAATAATTGAAATAAATTCAAATCATACCTCATTGGTGGCTCATCAATAAGGGATAATTTCAATTCTATTTACTTGCTATTACAACAAGTCAAACTAACTCTTTGATCAAAACATCATGTATAAATATATCACATCCAATCAGCTCAAAACGCAACCATCCTAAATCAAAATCATAAACCACATGTAACCATAATAAACCAAAATCATATATCACATGCATAATTAAGCTAAACTAAAATACTTATCTTTCAAATGGTTCTTTTCTTCTTCCTTTATTCTTTTTCCTTTCCGTACACACATTAAATTGGTTGTCAAACCTAGAAAGCACCTAGTTTCCTCTCTTCTGTTCAAGCAAAAAGGGAATCTGAAGACTAAACCACCTCCTCCCTCAATTCAACAACAAGGGTATCCTGATACTAAACCACCTCAATCCTCAATGACAACAAGGGTATCTCGAGACTAAACAACCTCAACCTTCAATAGAAACAAGGGTATCTTTAGACTAAATGCATCAACCCTCAATAACAACAAGGGTATCCAAAGAGTGAATAGCCTCAAACCTCAATATCAACAACAAGGGCATCGAGAGACTAAATCACTTGAACTCTCAATAACAACAAGCATATCATGAGACTAAACTACCTCAACCCTCAATATCAATAAGAATGATATTGAGACAGTCCCATACCTTCCTGTCCCATCACATTGTACAATGTATACACATACATAGTGCACAACACAACACATACACATACACCTGGTGTACAACACAACACACACACCTACACCTAGTGTACAACACCACACATACACCTACACCCAATGTGCAACACAACAGATATACTACATTCGGTGTACACCACAACACATACACCTACACCCGGTGTACAACACCACACATACACCTACACCCGGTGTACAACACAACACATACACCTACATCCAATTACAATACCACACATACACCTACACTCTGTGTACAACACAACACATACACCTACACTTGGTGTACAACACCATGCATGTACCTATACCTAGTGTACAACACATACACCTTCACCTGATGTACAACAAAACATATATACATACACCCATTATACAACACGACACATACACCTACACCCATTGTACAGCACGACACATACACCTACACCCATTTTACAACACAACACATATATGTACACACCATACAATACCACAAATATGCATGTCATGATACAATGACTACATAATACACATAACATAGTACAACATGTACATAGCACTTCCTACACAACACCACTTGCACGGTGTGTACACAACACCACATGTACATAGAACCACATGTAGATGACACCATATGTACAACATGCACACAAAACCATATGTACACAACATTGCATACACAACATGTACATAGTACCATATGTACACAGTACCACATATACAACATGCACATAGCACCGTATGTACACAACACCACATATATAACACGTACATAACACCAGTACTGGACATCCAGAGATCACATCGTCTCTACCAAGCAACCTTGCTTCTAGTGCCTTCTATCCATGCTTGTCCCAACATGCCACAGATCACACTACTTTCATTCCATTGATGTATCCTTCAAAATTACCTTCTATAATATAAACATAGGCATAAGCATATAATATCAAATCACATCCACATTATTCTAACCTCATATATTTGTTAGGGCTACTCTTCCTTCCAACTTGATACCAAGAACCTCTTCATGTCATTCACCTACATAGACAATCATTCTTCCATAAGAATGATCCCTGACTATCCTGTCAGATAGCAACATACATACATATATATATATATATATATATACATATAAACATTATCATAAATCAATCATGATCCCTGATGACCCTATCAAACAATGTCATACATACATACACATATACATATATAGTCATCAACATATCATAATTAGAACATAACTATCATCTACCATAAGGTCAGGGTTAAGAGAAGTCCCTTTATTCATGCAACATATGCACAACATTGAGAATAACAATTCCCAACATAGCCAAGGCATATGACAACTCAAATACATTTATTTTACCTTTCCTGTTACCTTTCTCATGATTGTTCTTCCATAGTCCATTTACCCCAATGGACCCAACCAATCCAACTGACTACCATACTCTTGCCTTCAACTACTCTTTACTCATGCACCAGGCTTCATCCGGACCTTACATTACTTATTGGGTTTCATTCAACTCTTCCCAAGCTTGATTAACTTTCCTCTTTCCCAAACTGATTCCCAAGACCCTCAAAACATAAAAGGAAATAACAAGAAATAAACAAGAAGAAAACCATGAAAACCAACAACAATACGACACCACAAACAAAGTGGCATAGACATGCACCAAACATAAATGAAACTACAAATCAGGTGCAAAAAAATCAGAAAACATCAAAAGCACAAACTCCCAACAAAAACCATGCCTCAATCCCCCAATGCTTCCAAGGGAAATCTCAACTAGATCCTTCTTCAAGATTTCTTGGCAGTCTCTTTTGCCATGAAACTTCCCTACATCATACTTCCATAAACACACAACTATTAATGCATAAGTAAATATAAAAATATACTAGCTATATTACCTTGCTTTTCCAACCACGTTTCCTTGTAACTTAACACATGCATGACATCTCTTAAGGGAATCCAATTCCCTTGATGAATCCAGCTATAACTAGAAAATAGATAATATACCTGTCAAATACATGTTCATGAATATAACACATATCCACTTATTGTCAAATGAAAATAAAGGTTAAGAAGACTTCCTATATACAAAACACTCATTCATTTGGAATTTCAGTCTCCAAACATATCAGAAGGAATTATCACCCAATTCTTTTCTTTTACCATTTACCTTGTTTTGATTGAGCCTTATTATGTCTTATCACATCACCCACTTGTTAGTTATATAAACAAATCAACTATTACCTTGTCACGCTAATACCATTCATGTTTCCCTACAATTGTTCACATATGTGAGTCACATGTTGCAAAGATCAAGACATCATGTCTATTAATTTGAAATCAACCTTTACCAAGACTAACGACCATGTTATAATCTAGAATCAACTCACAGTCATAGTTATAATACTACAACTAGCACCCACTTACACTCAAGTGCATATCAATTGTCTCAGTACATATTGTTTTAGTAAAACCATTCTTAAAACAAGATCATTCCTTCATGCAATCTTATAGACATTCTCATATCATGAAAGTAATCAAATATTAAAACCACCTATAAACATACCCTATTATATTAACCAAATAGATGACATACTCAAACTCATACCTTGATGTATCTCAGGGGAGGCTATCACATCTACACAAGTTATTCCAAATTAGTATGACACAATATCACAAGTATATCAACTCATACCTAAATATCCATGACCATTGTCGCACGGAATGAATCGAGGTTGCAGACAAGATCGACCTTCCTAGTATCTAAAGATATCTAGTGACAAGCAACCCAATCAAAAACTATCTTTCTCTAAATATGCAATTAAAAACAAAGGCAAACAAGTGTTTTAGGCATACCTTGGATCCAATGCAAGTTTGTGGAAACCTTGCTCCCTTGCTCCAAATGAGCTTCCTTGAAGTAAGTCTGCGAATACAAACAAGCAAACAAATTAAATAGCACCTGAAAAGCCAATATCATAAAGCATATTTCATCATAATGATCAAGGAGATTATGAAACAAACCACATAAGACAATTTGTTGAGAAAAATGAAGCTGATTGTACTAATTCAAATCAAAGAAGAACTTTACAACCTATGCCTTGATGTTGTACAAGCTCCTCCCAGGGTCCGACAAGAAGTCTCCTCTACTTTGACAAGTTTCACTCACTTCCCAATGAAACCAAAAGGTATGTGATCTCTCCTCTCAAATTTAACTAGGAAGTTCCAATTCCATCAACATTTACCCTAAAAAATGTTCAGCTTCTAACCTCTCAGCAACTGACCCAATGCCTTAATTTATAGTGCAATGGAGGGAAGTTACTAGGTCCTCCTTCAAAGGGATAAAGCCCTCCTTCAAAGGGATAGCTCCTCCTATCAATGGATTAGCTCCTTCTCTTTTGGGATGCATGAACCACTTTGGAGTGAACAATCCACCTCAAAATCCTTCTAGAAACATCTAGATTTAACCCAAAAGTGAGTTTTTTAGGATAAACTTGTTCCTTTCTGACTTTTACAGGGGTACGCACCCACCCCTTTACAGACAGAGCATGCAGGTACGCATGTATTTTGAACAAAAAGTGCGGGTCCGCAGGTAAAAGTAGGAGAAAGTGTGGAACCAGAGTAATATTAATTTTCAATGTCTTTCTCTCATTTGCAAAGCTTGACATGAAGAGCTAAGGTCTGAGACTTGCTTAGGAGGCTAGTATAAGTTATGATAGACTCATACTGACTGCAAATAATCATGGTGACGATATTTTTGTGTGACAGTGATCTAGCTTTTCATGAGGTGAAGAGGGCTTTCATGCTGGGAGGATGGAGCTGGGTCATATCAATGGGTTGTAATCCTCTCTTCTACTACTTCTATCAATAAAGTTATTTGAGTTTTCCTCCATATTCTTGTATATCTCTGAATCTTGTATTTATATATGCATTTGTATGGTTAATATATATATGATCCTATATTGTTTATGGTTATAGATCTCTATGCTTTGATGGTATTATGCTGCTTTGACTCTACAGGTGTTTTTTGAAGCAGGACAAGTGAAGAAGGAGTGGTAAAGATCTGTCAAAGGGGAGAGGAAACAAGCAAGGAGACAAGCGAAAGACTGAGGTTGGTACTCTCTACTTCTCTCTCATCTATTTCTCATAAAGGAAAACACAAGTGACTTTAGTTTGTTTGTTTCTAAGATAGCTACCCATCTTAGTGGGACTAGCAGCTCTAAATGGACACTAGTTTTCCCGATAACACCAAGCGACCTCTAAGCCAACCCCTAAACTTTGAAGGTTCTGCTAGCTCATAGATCTTTCAGTCCTCGGGTTAGTGTATTCCTCCCTTCTTCATGTTGTTAGATTGTAAAGTTGATATAACATCCCTGGCTCTTCTCTGTCATATGTTAGTTTTGTGAATCTTGGTCCTTGATATGAGTCTATACACTGAATCACCCTAACTCCATCTACCTAAAAAGTCATCAATTCCCTTTTTAAGTCAATTATAACATAGTTTTCAAATGCATAGTCTATCCCAAGCAGCGTTGGGTAGGGATCATTGTCTCCCATGATGTCTACTACAAAATTTTCATGGGTCGTCACCCCTGCTACATCCACTTCTACATCTTCCAGTCTCCCAATCAGAAGGATACAATACTGGATTTCCATCTGTAATTGGATTGGTGAAAATGTCAATTGAGGTTTTCCTAGTGCTTCCTACGTTTTCCTTGGAAGAATGTTGACATCTAAGCCTAGATTTAGCATAGTGTCCTTGATTTGGAATCCAACAATCTGAGCATCAATCCTAAACTCTCTTCCTTTTCTCTTCTTGTTACTTTGTAGCCTCTTGGTGTGTCTCTCAAGTAAGTTAGCGGAAATGACTCCTCCCTCAACCTCCTCTTATGGGATGGCCGCTTTTAGACTCTTCCGTAACTTCCCCAACATCTGGTCATCATTAACGATTTGCAGAAATAATCTGAACCATTCTTCGATGGGTCAGACTACTGTGGACTATGATAGGTCTGGGCTCTTAGCTTTATAAGATTTTGGCTGCCCCTTCTATGACCCTATTACTCTAGTTAGATTTTCAAATTTTTTTTTTTGCCTCCTTGTAATATTGCTTCTATTTCTCAGGATCATATGAGCACTTTGGGGAGGCAAGCCTAATATTCATGGGCTTGTCTATGGCTCCTCGATTAGCCCTAGTCTTTTTGCCTCCTCATGTAACTATATTAATATTCGAGAAGGGGATGACCTCTGATATCCTTGGCTCTGCATTAATTGAGTTGGCTCCCCTCTGTTGGTTCCACTCCTCCCATCTTTCAATTAGTTTTGGATAGTCCTTTGTTGCATGTGCATTGACCCTACACTGGGAGCATCATGGTCTTATTGGTAGCGACCAATCCCCCACAACATTCCCTTCTTGATCACAGTTGTAAAAACAAACTGGGCCTTTGCCTCCTACCCTTCCGCCCCTTGTTCCTCCTCCTCCTTGTCCGCCTCAAGCAATCTCATTGACTTGGAAGGTTGAGCGGTCTAGCCTATCCACTAGAGAATCTAGTGCTCTACACGGGTCGGTGTGGTGAGTTGTGGAAGCACAAAATTCACAATAATTGTTATTTTGAATATTGGAGTATTTTTGTAGTATTGGGCACAGATGAGGGGAGTGTCCATACCCGTTGCATACCTCACAGTACTTGGTTGGTTGCACCTAGGATACAACCCTTGCAATCTTGCTTGCACAACTCCTGCTACGGGTGTAAGCCCAGATGGTCCTACTAGTGTAGACATGGTACTTGCACCTTGAAACCTCGGAAATTTTGTAGCAACATGGCCTTCTACTAAACAATTTTTACACCACACGTTTGGCAATGTTGAGAAGGCTAGTTGGAGATCCTCCAACTTCTCTATTATACTTGCAATTTGATGTTGGAGACCCAAGATAAATGGATCATGCGGTGTCACTTCCCCTAGGTACTCATGTGGGTATCATGTCATAGCTTCTATCTGAGTTTCTTTCTGAAGAGCATCTTGTAGTGTATCAATCTTTTGTTGTGTTAATGGTGTATGGGTGAGAGGTAGAAATGCTTTGATAAACCAGTCCCTTTGGTGATTCAAATATAGCAGGTAACTTAGTTTACCGATTGCATCCTTAAATCTTTGCATCATCTCCCATGCAGTCTCTCCCTCCCGCTACTTAATCTCCCATAAATCCGATAACCCTTGCTGATCGGTTTGAGGAAATTTGAATTCTTGTACAAATTCTCTTTTAACATCATCCACAGTTGGGTTCTGGTGTAATTCTAACAATTTTATGAACCATCTCAAGGCCCTTTCCCTGAGAGTGGTCTGAAATTCAATTAGCTTCACATTATCTAGCATCTGGAGGGCTCTTTAAGTGGCCTTGCATAGATACCAGTGTTGTTCCACATCTTTGTTCCCCTTGCTGGATAACTCAGGATACTTGTGATTGATCCCATAATTTTTTATTGAGTTTGTACTAAGAGCTCAAATCCTTGTGATCCCGATTACAAAGATCCTTATAAACTTATACCATTGTTACTAGTTCCCCTGCCACTAGTACTATCTTTGTAATTATGCACACTACAATATGAACTCTTATAGTTTTGATTAACTTAGAAAGGAGCTCATCATGATTGTTATAGAGTACCATGGGTAGGTTGGGGAGACATTATCTAAGCTTCAAGGAGGCAGATCGTTGATTCTTTTGGACACATCATCTTCATCAAATAGTCTTTGTATAACAAAATTCTTGTCATCTTCTAGGCTTTCCTCCAAGCCCACATGGCCCTTTCCATCCAACATCTCCATCTCCACTGGCAGGGGTGGATCCCTATCACCTTCCAAACCCACGGTGGTTACAGTCATCTCTACCCCTCCCAAAGAAATTCCTTCCATCCTTTCTCCTTCTTCCATATCTCTCAACACCACTCTTGCTTAGTGTAATCCATTTTGTTTCCTTTTAATCATCTATATTTCCCTTGTGTGCCATTTCTGTGTTATATGCACTCTCCTTTAATCTCTTAGATCCCTAGCCTTTCGAGAATCATTTGCATCCATTTGCTTGATAGTCTCATAGTTCCCCGCTTGGTAGCATCCCTCCCTTTAGGTCCTTCCCTAGTAATAGGTGTTTACGTTGCCATGCTCAGGATTTGGAATAGTAGGAAGCCTTCTTCCACCATAAAAACCTTAATCCAAAGGGAAACCTCTTTTAGCAGCATCCATTGCAACCCTGATCAGAACATAGCTTCAACTTTTGAAAAGGATTGATGGATTTCTATTGCAAATTCAATAATATACTCTTCCAGCATGGTTTGCACCCTAAAATCTACTGCTCTCGTCAGATCCGTGTCAAGATGATATAACGCAGTGAGATATGCTTGAGTCTAGTTGTGACGAGATGGGTTTTTCTTATTAAAACTCTCTTTCACCTGCAATCTTTGCAACCAATTGTAAATTTCTTCTAGGAACTTTCACCAGAAGATCTCGTGCTAAAAAT
The DNA here is from genome assembly GCA_000404065.3 of Pinus taeda. Lineage (NCBI taxonomy): Eukaryota > Viridiplantae > Streptophyta > Pinopsida > Pinales > Pinaceae > Pinus > Pinus taeda. The sequence goes on from APFE031327157.1 coordinate 283,094, forward strand.
CGTCGGTTCCAAATACAAGATTTCCTTGCTCATTTTCCCAATAGTTCCTTGGCAGAGTTGAGATTGATGAGAAACATACTGGTCCACTTTCTCATCCCATTAGTTTCGTAGTTTTTTCTTAAAGATCCTCGATACCATATTCCAAACCCCCTTTTTGAATTCCTGGTCTCGACAACGGAACTATTTGTTGGCGTGGAAATAACAACAGGGACGAGACCCCAGGTTCAGATACAGGGGCCAACAAGGCTCCATTTTATATTATCACAATGCTGACATTTTCACCTCTCTTAGGAAGGGTAAGGAGTCTCACTTGAGGCATGCCACGACCTTAGTTAGATGAGGGTTGGAATCTAGTATCAGGGAAAACCATGTCAAAGAATAGAGAGCAGGAAATATTGAATCATTCTTTGAAGAAACCAAATCACAAGAGTCTATGCATGATGTAATAGAAAGACTACCTAAACAGATGCATACATAAAAAAATTAAAGAACCAAAATAACTCACAGTTAACAAGCTATGATCCCAATAACAATCTTCCTCATTAATATAAAGGTGAGTACATTACATCAGGCTCGAGGCCTATTCCTCAACATCCAAAATTCTATCAAGGTAGAATACAAGCTTATGGAAGGAAAAACATAGATTTTTTCTCATAGCAATGCAACACAAGAATAACCTTATCCCTAATAACGATCATGAGACAACAACCCAACCCCTTCTCGATTCTATTTTCTACCTTTTATCTTCTTCTTCCCTCTCTTTGCACGCCAACCTGAACTGTTCATTCCTTCTCCCTTGCTCGGTTGTCTTCATTCCTTGGCTGCCCTTGATCTTTTACCACTTGGTTTTATCTGCTTCTTCCTGCCACCACTCTATGTCTATTAGTCTTCTGCCAGCTCTTTCCCTTTCTCGGTTGTTATTTTCGTAGCTTCCCAATGACCATTTCCGCCACTTGTTGCTAGCTTCATTCTCCCCAAAACATCCTAACTTCTCAAAAATTAAGGCTCCAACAACCACCTAGACCTACCCTCGAATCTAAGCTACTCAGCAAGGAGTAGAAAATAGCCCATCACTATCGAAAGATTGGAGCTCTTAAAGCAGGTTGATGAATTTTGTCTTGTCCATTAATGGTTACTTATATCTTAGTTTTTTCAATTATTTGGATATGCTAGTTTTTGTTGGCTTCAAGCCTGATGAATTCTCTACATTTTTTTATTTTTCAAAAACAATATGACTTTTTGGATGCTTAAAAATCTTTTGCTTTTCCACTGGTCTAGTTTTCCTAGTGAAAAACTAGGGAAAAAGGTACTGCATATTTTATTTTTCCTATAATGAATTAAAGCTCTTTTACAGACAAAAAAAAAAGTCAATCTTATTAAAAATAAAATTTTAATCAAAATCTTATTTAAATACAACAAAGAGCATACTTCGAGTCAATCTTATTTAAACCTATACATAATAGTATATTAGCTTACAATTTAGTAAGTTTATAACTGATTGCAATTATATCATTTTTAGGTTATTAGGTTTATAAATTATTTATCAACAATTGTATTATTTTCATTTACGGTCAATAAAATTATAAAAATAAGTTCTCTTTCCGAGAAATTTCATTTGTGAATATTAAAAATATAATAAAACTTATTTTATGATAATTTTTTCTCTTTGTTAAAACTTAATAAAATATTAGAAAATGAAAGAAACGGTCTACAATCTAAATCTAAATCAAGATAATTTAGAGATTGTTTTACCATTATATCTATATACATATATAGAGACTCTATACATAGTTGCATGACCTAAAAGAATAATAACTAATCATTTAACTTAAAGTCAAAATCAACAATGAAGAAATTTGAGTGGTGAGTGGTCCATACTTCTGGAACTTTGATCATTGTCCTTAATTAAACTATTATTGTTTTTTTACTTCTCAAACTTATTCTCTTGCCTATAAACTTAATCTCTTACTTTAGTATCATCATATCGCCTCATCCTACTTCCTTACTTTTAGCCTTTAACCTCAAAATAACATTAATGAGATATTCATATCTCTAATCGAACTAATTGAACTTCATGAATCTCTCACTATACAATAAACCCTTTTCTTTTGTCTTACATGCCATTATAATCTTAAATAACTATATAAATCCATCATTTTCAAATTTTTGTCCTAAATCTCTCATTATACCATAAACCTTTTTCTTTGATCTTACATGCAATTATAATATTAACATGAATATATAAATCCATCATTTTCAAATATTTAATGTCCCCCTATTTAGAAAACCCTGTTTGTAAAATTGAAAAACTAACTTGTTCATCCATTATATCCAGAAGTTTTCCTTTCTTCTCCACTGCCCTCTTTTCTAAATTTCCACCACCCTACTTGATTACCTCTAAGAACTTGTTGAAACATGCTTCTAGGTTTGCTAGAATTGAAGTCTACACTGCGCTTATAGGGTGCCAATCTCTTACACTTGTAAAACCTACCCCACTTCACATCAAAAGTCTCCTTGCCTAACCCATGAACCCTTTGGTCTATCATAGAGGTAGGCCCATATGATTTGCCCCTCTTTCAATTAGAAAGAAACTTGCTCAAAACCAAACATTATATTCCAAAGCAATGCCTTGAGCTTGGGTATTTCCACCCACCGACGTTATAGACTATAGCATGAATATCTTTGGAAAAATATTATCGAGATCAACATGATGACATGATAACTTAGTATTATTTGTGTAGGGCCCTTCAAAATGAAAGTGGCCACCTTGAAATAACGTCGACAAACCTAAGCCATTCCACACAAAAAGAACCATAGTATACTTCAATAAAATCATGTCAAATTTTTGTCATTTTCCACGGTGGACTTCCAAAAATGTATCAGGTCTGAAACCACTCATCAATAGATAAAAATGGGTAATTCATAGGTTGTATTTAATGAGTTTAGTCATACATATAGCTTGAGTCATGATATATTGGCCCACAAATATGCCCCACATTGCACTATAAGACAGAAATTCACATTTTAAGACCAATCACATTTTATCCCCAACAAATTCATATGATAATTACAAAGACACATTGCAATATAAGACAGAAATTCACATTTTAAGACCAATCACATTTTATCCCCAACAAATTCATATGATAATTACAAAGACTTGTGGTGTTTTCAAATGTATTGGATTAAAGGATTTATGCTTATTCTTGCCGGTACCACTTCTTTCATGTGCACTATTTAATAATTCTACTTCTTTCATGTGCACTATTTAATAATTCTTTTTTCTTACTAGCGTAACTTATATTATTTAAAATTTAAAGTAGCTTTACCTTTTTATTAAATAAATAATCAAAAAAATGAGGTAGTTTGTTATTCATGTTTATGCTTGCATTATGAAAAACTGTTCATAAAATGTCAAACTACATTGGCATATTTTCTTAAAAGGTCGTCAATTGCAAAGTTACCCTATCTTTATTTGCACTCTCCTCTTTTTCTTTTTATTTTTTTATTCCAATACCATAGCATATTTTCTTAAAAGTTTACCATATCCTTTTGTGCACTTTTCTTTTTTTTCTTTGTAATTTTCTATTCCAATCCCATGTGACCCAAAAATTCAATTATAAAGGTTTTATTTAGGATCTTGTTTTTATTTAAATGATATATGAGATTTAGGATTGTGGAAAATTTGGAATGAGGATAATTATGGTCGAACATATTTTGAATTTGTATTATTTTTATTTATCTGGTTATATGGTTAGGTTATCACATGTTAATGTCGTTTTGACTATCACCTTTTACCCAAAATTTTATTCATTAATGAGTTTAGGTATACAATTTCTATGGGTCAACTATGACAACACTTCATTTCCATATGTACAGGTGCAACAATGTGCACACACATTATATAAAAATAGGGTAGGTTTAGGTTGCATTTAACAATATTTAATTTTTTCAAGAAATTATTAGGTTATATTTTATGTAAGTTTGATATTTAATAAGTGAGTAGTTTTTAAGTGTGATTTTTTGAAAAGTTTTATAGCTTATTTTCAAATTTAATTTGTTGAGAATCTAATAAGGATTCATTGCAATAACAAATTTGATGGGTGAACTCTTCACAATTAAATTGCCCCAAGGGTTTTTGAGAGTGTTAAATCCATATACGAAATCAACGAACCAATTAAACAATTTAAATCAAAATATAACGTTAATTTTTTTCACAAGATTCTAACCAGAAATCCATTAAAAAATTTTAAAAAATCACAATTAAAAACTACTCTTTTAATAAGACATTTGAAAAATGATATATTTATTAAATAAATACATATCTAAATTTTATATTATCTTAATTTACAAATTTTATTACAAATAACAAATTTATAATATATATGGCATAAAGCTGGACTTTCATAACATCCATTAAATAATAATTAAAAAAACAAACAAAGAAAGAAACACATCCATTAAAATACTAAATTTTAAAATAATCACATCAAAAAACTCATTGAACAGTTTATATATTTATATATTTTTATTCTTATTTGAGGATACTCTTTTTACCATCCAAGCCAATGTATCATGTCTTTAACGCATATACAGACATGGTAGTTAACAAAAAAAAATATATTATAATTCAAAGTATTTTCTAGCATGCCATTGAGACTAATAACAAGAATTCATGGATAGCACAAAGACAAGTCAACAACAATCATTTAAAGTCACAACTAAGAGAGAAGTACTCTTTGTTGCGTTTATAAAGATGTAGGTTACTCCTAATTGAGGAAATAGGTGGGTGAATGTGGAAGGACCTATCAAAGATATATGAATTTAATTTCTATGCCTTTCATCAAAATTTCTTTCTTCAAGGATATGTGAATTTAATTTATATTCTCTCTATCAAAATTTCCAATAATATTATTTGGTAAATCTTTTTCTTCATTTGCCGAGGAATGTAGGTTGAAAAAGAATTTAATTATTTATTAATTATTCAAAATATAAATAAAATACAATAACATAATTTAATTTGATTTGTTGCTAATTAATGGCTTATTTGCAAATCGTTGAGTTATAATTATATGTTGAAAATATATCTATGAGGTTGAGATAGGATCATACGTTGAAAATATGTCTATGAGGAAGAGAAGCATTTCCATAAGATAACTAGTTCAAAAAAAAAGTACATGGCAAACCTACAAGCCCTACCTAGTATACAAAGGAACTTGAGTTGTTTGTAACATCTATTTGAATATTGGTTATGAAAAATATATAGATTAAGATAGGTTGATATATTTTTATGGTTGACGTATCAAATTCAAATATTTTCTTTCAATAACTTTTAAACCATTTTTTTTGGATTTGATGTTAAGAGTGTCAAGCAAAAAGACTATATAAGAAATATTACAATATGTCATGAAGGGCGTTAGCTTAAGAATTAGTATAATCGAATATTAGTATAATTGATGGTTGCTAATGTTAATTTTCTACTATTTAATCATAATCTTACTTAAAATATTAAAATAAATGTATTAGAAAATACTAAGTCTAATCTAACATATAAACATAAAAAATGATTAAACAATGTTATAGAAGAGTGGAAAAAGATAAAGTTTAAGTGAAAAGTTATGAAAAGATGGTAAAAAGATGTGAAATGATGGTCATTTTCATGATTCAACATTTCCTCCAAATGAAAATGTTGCATGTACTCATGCAACCTTGCATTTGATTTTTTTGAATTGTGTGATGGGGTCTTCCTTCTTTCATAGGTATTTGAGTGTGTTGACAAGGTTAATCCTCTCTGCAGACAAAGACGATCCCTCTAGCCCAATGAGTGGGTCTAGAAACTGATGTGACAATCAACTAGACATCTTCCTAGGTTATAATTGAAAAGTAGAACGAATGAGATAACCTACCTCATTTTGATGCTATTCTGATTTCATTTGTTGAGGGCCTCGAACCGCTTGTGTTACGGACTTGTTCCTACTTCTCTCAGCATTTGTGTACCTGAAAAAGTGATCAAGAGACAACAAAGCATGCCAAAACCAATAGCAAATCTATTATGGTCCAATCCTAACCCATTTATTTATGTAATAGGGTCAAGTCATAGTTATAGTTAGTTAAAGAGTCAATAAAGCCCGTATTAATAATTGTAAGTGGTTGAGCCACATTTAAGAAAGCGACCATAGTTAGTTGCAAACGTGCCATGGTATTAGATAGATGGAATTGAGAGAACCATAGTACTGACCCATGATATTGCATGTATGAATCCTATACAAATGATAGAGACTCCCCATTGAGGAATGTCGTTTCTTATTTTGTAATTGAGCTCTGCTTTGCTGGAGGTTACCCCTTCAAAGAGGCAAGTGAACATTTCTTTCATCTCTGAATAATAAAATACTTGTTGTTTTTCTCATATTGTTCTGTGTTCTAGGTTGTATTTCATCATATATTTGGCATTCTAGCATCTTCTCGCAGGTCAATAGCATATTAGAGCACTTTCTAGGGCTGGTGGTATCTCCATTTTTGGGCAGATTTTTTTTAGGATAGAGACTTGTTCCGGCGTCTTTAAACCATGGGATCTGTCATTGAGAGCATAAACTTGCAAATTTGGGGAGGCATGCACGCATGAAATACAAGAGGTGGTCATGCTTGTTGGACTCCCTTGTAACCACTTTGGGTAGCCCTTCAAGTAGTAGCGTATTAGACATAATCGCACATGGACTGTCTTCCACATACCCTCGTGGTATATCGCAATCCCCCTATGCTCACATGAAACCTCGCCTTAGATAAACCGTCAGCTGTCTTGCCGCTACAATACATTGAGCACAACACTTGGGGAGATTACTTGCGCGTACGATAAGGTAGTCAAGTAGTACGATTAAGGTACGGTTGATCCTCCTTAGTTAGTGCCCTGATAGATTGGGTTGAGTACTACTGTTGGACCCTTATGGATATTGCAATCTATAGCACTTGACACTCCTTGAGACCATAATTCCCTCATCTCTCTGAAGATCGCCCATTATCTTCTTTGCCAAATCAGATCTAGTAGTTGGGGCTCTGTCGCTGCTGCAACAATCAGGTCCACTAGTTGAGGTTTTATCGCCATAATACCATTTAGATCTAGCAGTTGGGTTCTATTGCAACCGTAGTCCAACTCACATTCAACAGTTAGGGGTTTCACAAGCAGATCTAACAATTTGTGCAGTGAGGCTTATGGCTCCTATACCTTGGGGCGATTCTCGCAGGGCATTGGGCAAGATTAAGTTTTCTGGAAATTGGCCACTGCAGTATTGATAAGTGGGGAGTAAAACTCCATTCGGAGTAGGGAAAAAAAAAGTTTGAGGCCTACCCGAGACGCTTATAAGAGGGTTAACCTATAAGAATCAGGACGATGATCTGATTGTGTTGGTACCATTCACTTGTCAGCTTCAATTTTCAGGCGGTCCCAATTTTTTTCAAAGTGACGACAAGTGACCAGGATTTGTGTATGGTAGAAACTAGAGCTTAAGCCATGGCAAATGAGAAGATCGATTGCCTTGAAAAACAATTGGCTTCTTTCTAGAGTTTATCGGATCAGATGTAGAAATTCATGGACACATTCAAAAGGAGCTCATCGGGGTTGCATTTGGAGGCGCGTGGTTTTAATGAAGACCTTGAAGGAGAACCTAGCCATCATATTCACTTCCATGGAAATCACCAACATGCCCACCCTTGACCACCCAAGCTAGACATGTATAAATTTCATGGCTCTAATCCGGCAATATGGGTAGCACAAATGGACCAATAATTCACTCTGAATGATATCCTAGATGATGAAACTAAGCTACGTGTGGGAGGCCTTTACTTGGACCAAGAGAGATGGCAATGGTGGTAGTGGCATCAGAAATGCTATCTGAGGAAAATTACTTGGCAGGTGTTCTCAAAATCCATTTGTGATAGCTTTGACCGCGAATCTAACTTTTTGGGTCATCTTACTAAGCTCCGACAAACAAGCACAATAAAATAATACATTGCAGCCTTTGAGATATTGGCCATCCACACCGAAGGTTTGGGAGATGAATTCTATTTGGAATGTTTTATAAGTGGTCTCAAAGAAGCCATCCAAGCTCATGTCCGGATGCACCACCCGCCTCCATTGATGGACACTTGCAAAAAGGCTATCGAAGTGGAACATGCTTTAGCTGCCCAGTCACCTCGTCTAAATTTCATAGCCAAGGGACGCCCCACCTAGGCTCAGGGCACTACCCATACATTTAAGGTTGAAAAGGTGTCACTAGAAGAAATCGCTGAAAGAAGAAAACAAGGATTTTGCTACTACTGTGATGAAAAATACTCCTCGGGGCATAAATGAAAGGTACACAAATTCTTTCAAATTGATGTTACTGATCATAGCTCATTTGAGGAAGCCCCACCCCTTGAGGGACTAGAGGAGGAAGATGAGGACACCCAGTAGGACAATGAACTCCCAGCTATGCCAGAAGAACCAGTTATCTCACTACATGCTTTGGTAGGCATTTCTGTGCCCCAAACTCACAAAATCAGAGGTTTTATTAAACATCACCCTGTACTGGTATTGGTTGATAGTGGAAGCACTCATAAATTTATCCATCAGAGAGTCATCGAAGCTGTTCGTTGTTTTGTCAGGGCAACTTGTAATTTCTAGGTCCAGATTACTGATGGGGGGACAATGAAATGTGAAGGCCATTGTGAAAATATCAAACTTTAGATGGGATATTACCGCCTAAAGACCCATATGTTTTCCACCAACATTGGTGGTTGTGACATTATCTTGGGTGCTGAATGGCTTCGCACACTAGGCCCAATCATAATGGATTTCCAGGAGTTATATATGAGTTTTAAGCAGAATGACCACATGCATACCCTCTATGGACTCCAGGCAGGTGCTTCTTCTATCATCAGCTTGCATCAAATGAAAAATTTGTTGAAAAGGGGCCATCATGGAGTTATCACCCAATCTAATGCCATCTAGGCCATCGAGCTCACTTCTCTTCAAATTCATCCTGAGATACAACAGGTCTTAAACTGCCACCAATAGATCTTTGACAAACCTAAAGAGCTTCCACCCTCTAGAGGGGAACATGATCATAGAATCACTTTGGTCCCAAGGGAACAACCGCTGAATGTGCACCCATATAGGTATCCTTTTGCCCAAAATAATGAAATTGAAAAAAATCGTCGAGGAACTCATGGAAGTCGGTTTCACTGGTCCTAGCATCAGTGCTTATTCATCACCAGTGGTCATGGTTCTCAAGAAAGATGGGGAATGGCGCATGTCTCTAGATTTCAAGGCCCCCAACAAACTCACGGTCAAAGACAAATTCCCTATCCTGGTTGTTGATGATTTGCTAGATGAACTACATGGTGCTCAATTCTTTACTAAGCTAGATCTTCACTCAGGCTATCACCAAATACACATGAAAGAAGTAGACATTCCCAAGACTACTTTCTGAACTCATGAAGGCCATTATGAATTCTTGTTTATGCCATTTGGTCTCTGTAATGCCCCATCCACATTTCAAAGCCTCATGAATCACCTGCTCAAACCATATCTTAGAAAATTTGTCCTCGTTTTCTTTGATGACATTCTCATCTACAACCTCACTTGGAAAAAAAATCTTCAACATGTAGACCTACTCTTGCAACCACTCCGAAAGCATAAATTATTTGTCATATTGTCCAAGTGCTCTTTTGGCATGGAAGAAGTCAAGTATTTGGGCCACATTGTGGGTCGTGAAGGTGTCTGGGTGGATCCAAAAAAGATCCAAGCAATGTAGGATTGGTCCCAACCAAAGACCTTAAAGAGTTTGAGGGGATTCTTGGGTCTCACAAGCTACTATCACAAATTTGTTCACACTTATGGTTGCATTGCTAGACCCCTCTCTAACCTTCTCAAGAAAAATTCATTCCTTTGGACTGATGAAGCACAACAGGCGTTTACGGCTCTCAAACAGGCCATGTGTTCCACTCTTGTATTGGCACTACTTGACTTCACCAAATATTTTGTGATTGAATGTGATGCTTTAGGTGTTGGTATTGGTGTTGTCTTAATGCAAGAAGGTTGACCCTTGGCTTTCACCAGCCAACAACTAAGTGGGAAACATATGGGACAATATACCTATGAGAAGGAGATGATGGCCATATTACATGCAGTAGATACCTAGCGACCATACTTATTGGGGCGACGTTTTCAAATATGTACAAACCATCAAAGCCTCAAATATTTTTTGGAGCAACGTCTATCCTCACCCTAGCAAAATAAATGGCTGACCAAAATTATGGGATATGATTATGAGATCATTTACAAGAAAGGGCATGAAAAATGTAGTAGTGAATGCTTTATCATGCCAATTTGAGGATGAAAGCACCCTGCTATCAATTTCCCTCCCCATACCAGATTAGATTGAAGAAGCCCACAAGGAATGGTTTTCACATCCCTCTCTCTCCCAACTCATTAATAACTTGAGAGCAGATCCTAATTCCACAGTGGGCTACTCTTGGAAGGATGAGATTCTTCACTACAATTATAGAGTAGTGATATCATTGACATCCACCCTCAAAACACGCATTTTGGCAGAGTTTCACTTATCTCCCACTACAGGCCATGTAGGCTTTTCAGAAGACTTATGCTCGCACTTGTCGTTCTTTCTTTTGGATAGGCATGAAAACTGACATTCTTACTTTTATAGCTAAATGTGATGTGTGTCAATCCACAAAGGAGAAACAGTCAAGTCCCCAGGGAGCTTACAACCATTTTCCATCCCTACCTCAATCTGGATGGATGTTTCTATGGATTTCATTACTGGTCTTCTGAAGTCAAGCAACAAGGCAGTCATCATGGTGGTTGTGGATAGACTTTCTAAATATGCTCATTTTTTATCCCTACCCCACCCATTTACCCCCACTTTGGTGGCTCAAGCTTTCATGGACCATATATTCAAACTCCATGGCATGCCCACCTCCATTGTGTCTGATTGTGACCCGACCTTCACCAGTAACTTTTGGCAAGAAATTTTCAAGCAACAAGACACCCAATTCCAACTAAGTACTTCCTATCATCCCCAAATTGATGGTCAGACTAAAGCAGTCAACAAATGTTTGGAGACCTAACTAAGGTGCTTCACTTCATAAAAGAAACATCAATGGGTACGGTGGTTACCTCTAGCTAAATGGTGGTATAATACTAACTATCATGCAGCACAAAGATGACTCCATATGAAGTAGTGTATGGTCAACTCCCACCTTCACCTACTTCTTATCTCCCTAGATCCTCTAAGGTGAAAGAAGTGGATCACCTCCTATAGAACTGTGCAACCATGCTAGGCCATCTCAAAGATAATCTCCATCAAGCTCAAAATCACATGAAGCAACAAGTAGACCAACATCGTTCAGAGTGCACATTTCAAGAAGGGGATCAGGTATTCCTGAGGTTACAACCATACAAGAAAACATCACTCAAAGAAAAGGTCTATCAGAAATTAGCTCCAAAATTCTACGAACCTTATCAAATACTTCAGCGCATTGGAAAAGTAGCCTACAAGCTAGCCTTGCCACTAAATTCAAAAATCCATCCCATCTTCCACGTATCATTCCTCAAGAAAGTGGTCGGGAAAAATTGCAACATTCAAACCAATCTACCTGAATTGGATGAAGAAGGTTCACTCTGGCTCTGACCTGAACAGGTCCTCGACATGCGAGGATGACATTTGTGCAATCGCATGATCAAGGAAGTCCTCGTCAATTGGAAAGAGACTTCTCCAGAAGATGTGACCTGGGAACCAACCACTATTCTTCAACAATTTCTGCAGCTTCAACCTTGAGGACAAGGCTACTTTTTATGGGGGAGGGCATGTTAGGGTCCAAACCTAACCCATTTATTTATGTAATAGGGTCGAGTCATAGTTATAGTTAGTTAAAGAGTCAATAAAGCCCATACTAATAATTGTAAGTGGTTGACCCACATTTAAGAAAGGGACAAAAATTAGTTGTAAACATGTCATGGTATTAGATAGATGATATTAAGAGAACCATGCTACTGACCCATGGTATTGCATGTATGAATCCTATATAAAGGATAGAGACTCCCCATTGAGAAGCATCGTGTCTTATTTTGTAATTGAGATCTACTCTACTAGAGGTTTCCCCCTCGAAGAGGCAAGTGAACATTGCTTTCATCTATGAATAATAAAATACTTGCTATTTTTCTCATATTGTTTTGTATTTTGGGTTGTATCTCTTCGTATATTTGGTATTCTGACATCTTCTCGTAGGTCAAGGGCATAATAAAATCCAATAACAACCTACTTAACTAATCAAGGAATGTCAAGTTAATAAATACATGAACATATATATTTTGGGAAGATGAACCAACTGTTGCATATTATTTAAGGATTAAAGGGAAGCTTACAACCAAATCCTTGATGTTTAAAGGCTCTCCTTGAGTAGTAATCCAATTCCAAGCCAAGAAACTCTCCAAGCACTCCTCCAAGTCTAATGAATAGCCTCTAGGCACAAGCTCAACATAGGGGTGCAAATAGACATAAACCAACCATTTGGGAATGGGAGGGAAGGAATTTATAGGCTGGGAGAGGGAGTTAAGAATTCTCCAAAGATAGGATTAGGCCCAAATCTCAAGGAGGTAGCTCATAGGGATAAGACAAAGAGGTCAAATTTGGAGGATTTGACCTCATCTATGTGAAACCACTTCCAGCTTGCCGCTTTGGAAGCTTCTGGATCACGAAGCCTCTCATCTCCTTTGGGAAAATTACCTTTTTGGGATCATCGCAGGTATGCAAGGGAACAAAGTGATGCAATCATAGGTCAAACACCATGCAATAGGTGACCATCGTTGTTTTAAGCCTCATAAGAGCATGACTCCCATTTTATGGTTTCAAGAGCTATTTCTTCAGGGAAAGCTCAAGACATTTTCCGAACAAAGTCTTAGGAGGGATCTGAGTTGTATACATGGATGAGTATATTGTGTAATGGTCATGTTTTTGGCACTTCGGGTGTTTCATAGGGAAGTGCAGGAGGCGTGATAAAATATTGTGTAACATATGCCCCCTAAAGCATGAAGGTAGAACGAGGAGTGATGGTTGAGATGCTTTATGAGCTCTTGCAAGGATAGGGACATACACTATCAAGGGACCTACAAATCAAGGATACATATACATATACATATACATATATGAGATCAATACATGAATCCACAACATGGACATAGCCATATGGATGATGAAGACTATATGAAAGGATCCATGGTATGGGTGCAACCATCCAAATAACGAGGATCCTCATAAATATAAAGTCCCATGGTATGGTCACAACCATCCGTATAGTGGAAACATGTGTACAATCATGAATGACATATAAATTCATGCACCTTGAGTCATTACAGACAAGACTTAGGGTCTTCCGCTCCACCATGACCTGATCAATGTACGAATCCTAACATGCGAATAAATGTGTTGAAGTCGAATATGCTAGAAAACCACCTAATTATTGGCCAATGATGTAGACCGTTAACAGGTACGAAAGAAACCACCAATAATGGTAATGTCTCTCAAGGTACAATAATACTATCCGTGAATGTGATAATCAAGCTGAAGTCGAACACTGATGGAATCACCCAATCAAAATCCAATAATGAATACTTGTCATCGGATGTGAAGAATTGGCCATTAGGGCATGCCAACTCTAAGGTACTGAAAGGGAGTTTCCAGGTCATCTTCTTGGATATTGAGATGAAGTCGATAGGAAGCGACCTGTCAAAGGAGGCAAATAATGAATCCACCATCATCAACATGAAACAAGGAATAAAGTGGAATAATATTCAAGATGGTAGCAATTACTCAAACAATGTATAGGTAAAAAACTGTAGATTGGACTTATCTTGAACATTGGCAACGCAACTCTGGAGTGTGGCAACATTTGACTTGACATAGGACTAAAGGTCATGACGATAGAATGGAATAGTCAAATTAAAGGCAAAATGGATCACCCAAACCCAAGAGGACAAGTGATTGAGTGAGGACATCCCAAACCCGACACGAGAGAAGAAGAGTGTCATGTTCAAGAGCAACATGATTCCTATACAAAGGATGTCTGATCTTCATTTTTCCCCCACTATTCTAGTGAGTACCCAAATTATTTTTATCACAAGCTTGAAGGGGATAACATATGCTTGTCATATAAGTTCATTCTTCAAACGAATCCATCCTAGTAAGTTTTACGAGCCCTAGTTAGGAGAATCTCAGTATCATCATGGTGAAGAGTCTTTCATCGTAAAGTTTTAATGAGTTCGATGTAAGAATAACTTGGTATATTTTTCATATTTAGAGAGGTTGAAAAAGAAACAAAAAAGGAAACTCCATCATGTCCCTTTTTGTAATTTTTCCCTCGAATCTGAAAAGGTAGAAAACAATATCTGAGGGAACCTCTTGACCGTGTCGATCAAGGTGTACCTTTCTCATAAATAGTCCATCTGAGCCTGAAAAAGGGGTAAACGTACACTGATGTGATTTCGATTCATTTACTTTAACAAGTTCAAAATGATAAGTACTCGACAATCTTTTTAGCTTTCGAGAGTCAGAAAAGAGCTCAAATATGACTTCAAGGGAGTTCATTTTTTGTTTATTTAATGAGTCTGAAAAAGAAATAAAATAAAACTCAGAATCAGTCAACGATGATCACTATTCACTTTGAAGGTACCTGTAACTGCACAAGAAACACACCCATCACTGATATCGAGAGAAAATATTAAAATATTATGAAAATATTGACAAAAATGACTTGCAAAACTTATAAATAGCCAAAAGTAATTTTAATTTTTACCATTTTACCATAGTAAGCTCTGAAAGTGCATTTTGTGCCCTATTTCTATTGATTTTCCAGTGGTTGTTGTGGGAGATCTAGGGTGCCATTTCACGAACTGTCTACAACAGGTAAGAGGCCCATCCCTACTCTTGCATTTTATCACTTTTTTATGCATTTTAAATGGTGATTTTCATGCTATAAGGGACGATTTGAAAATTTTAGGGTGTTGACAACCATTGCAGGTATGCTCATTGAACCTGCAATGCTCATGCTCGAGCCCAAATTCTCATGTTATTCCATCGCGCTGTTTGTAAAAACAGGTGTGATGGTGACTTTCTAAATAAAATCCTCTTTTAAAGCAAAAAATAATGATTTCTATCCATGAACAAAGAATTAATTGACATTTAAATGATGTTTTGTACGAGAAAATGGTCTTGGAATGGAAATAAAGAGTCCATGAGGCCAAAAAATTTTAAGCAACTCAAGATCCTGAATGCATAAACAGTCTAAGGAATTGCAGGCTACTAAAATTCTTCAAGACCTCAGGGTTAAGGGCTCAGATGGATTTTCTACCCTATTTGATCAGTCTCTGGGATGTAGATTGAGAGATATTCATCATAAAAGGCCAAGAACTAGAACAGTGAACCCCACATCCTTTTCCTTCATGCAGAAACTCTCATTGTGTCCCTCTTCATGAGCATATAAATTCCCTTTTACACCATTTCCCCTAAAACTTCTGTTTTGCCCAATTTACAAGACTGGTGCTAATGGCATTTGTCTCCTCCACGCCGATGTGCATATATTAGCACTACTCCTTGCACTGACCAGAGCGACTGAGCTGCATTTCAGTTGCGTTGGTCCTGTTATGGAAATTTTTTTAAATTAGAGTTGAAGATTTCAACTCTAGAAGCTTCATAACATAAGTCTGGTAAGTGGTTTAGACGGATGGGGTCAAGGATGATAGTTTGGGCTCCTTTCCCCTATAATGATGGAACTACCTCAAGAGATAAGTCCTTATCCCATAAGATGAGGATCCATCTCCCATCCATATTTCCTATATAAAACTCCCTTCTTCCCTAGCACAAACTAGTGTGAGTGTTATAGTTGCAGAGTTTGGATGAGTGTTGATGCTATTTTGGTTTGGAGTAGACAAGAAAACTATTACTAGTTGTACCTATATAGTTGTGTGAGGAAGAAGTCTGTTTTGGTTTAGAGTGAAGCCTAAAGGGAAGAGATTTAAAACTATTGTTGTTTGAAGCCATCATGGAATGCTAGCAGAGGTGTGTGGGAACCTAGTCTTGTCAGAGGAATATTGTAGTGTCAAGACGAATGCTTGTAATCTCTCTTTGATATTAATATATGCAACTATCAATTGATTTCCTACATGTTTTTTAATACTACATATCTATGTCTTAATGCTTCTTGACTCGTTAAGTAGGTTGAATTGCAATTTGTCTATTATTATGTTTGTGTGAGGTTGTTGTTTACTTGTTTCAACACTTGAAGAAGGAAGCGAGAGATTGCTAGAGTGAGCAAGTGAAGCCTTCATTAAACAAGATAAGTGACAAAGAGGTAGGCCCTCTTGATTGATTCTAATCTAAGGAAATCTTCCATAGAATGTATATGTTGTGGCTAGACCCATTATCGGGCTAGAGGAATTTGTTCGTGTCCACACTTATAATTTTACTTCACCACAAATTGGCGAATCCACTGGGGATCCTAATCCTTTTGTTTATCTTGGATTTCATGATTTTGTGTGAACTTTTCTAGTTCCACTTTTTCCCTTTGGTTCTGTTTCTTTTCTCCTACTTACTGGTCTGAATCTAAAAGTCATAGTAGCAGATTTGGTCCCTATTTGAAGAATTTTTTATTTTTTCCTTAGCTCCCTCGATCAGTGCACTTAATTCGTTGATAGTCACGCCGATCAACCTGAGTTATTGAGAAACAATCATCTCGACCAGCCTCTGGTGCTTGTTGTCAGTTAGGCAGCTGTGTCAACATCTGTAAGTGAAGATTAGGGCTTGACCCCAATCTTGGCTAGTGTGTTCTACTCTTGTGGTTTTGACCCCATAAGCCTTTTAGACCATTTTCTCTCTAACTAGAAAGCTTCATTTAGCTTACTTTGTGTGCTTTCTTGGTTGAACCCACCCTCTTATGTGTTAAGTCTGGCCCTGTGTGAAGTTATTTTTTATTTTTTCTTTGAATCCCTCAATCGGCGCTATTTTTGGCCAAAAAGTCGCACCAATCAACCAACAATGCTAGTTGTAGTATTGGTCAGTCATGCTGATTGGTGCTACTTTTGGCCCAAAAGTCGCTCCGATCTCAGGGGTAAGAAAAAATCAGATTTTCTCCCATTCCAGTGCCAGTGTGTCTTGACCCTCAAACTCTCTTCTTCCTCCCAGAAGTGACTAGGATGCTTTGTTTTTTATTGAATGAGTGAAAGAGTCTCATTTGTTCTCTTATTTTGAGTGTTTCTTTTCTCTTTCCAAGCATAGATTACATTGCTTGGTTTCTGTATTGAAGCATTATGTGTTTGGTTTGTTCGATTAAGGGAAGAAGTTGCTTTTAGTTTCATTTATCATGTTTTCGATTTGATCGATTCTTTCTTGTCTGGAATTGTGAAAGTTTTCATTAGAGTGATTTATGTGAAAGATTCATTTTGCATTTTATGAAAAGAAGAACATCATTCTTGTTTACTTAAGCGAAAGTATTGCATTAGTATCATTATTGAGAAGATGGAATTGTATCATCATAAGCATTGGAAATGAAATAAAACTTCTTATGTTGTTATAGGAAGATTAAGTGCATTTAGGAGATTTATTAGTGGAATATTTCATTCTTCAATTGTTGCATTAATTTTGTGTTCTCCATCTCTCAATTAGTGATAACTTTCATCGAAGATAAATATCTCTTTTCTCATATAGCTACATGTAGGAGTTTTTCTGAATGGCAGCGGTAGTGCCTTGTAATTGAAATCTAATTCAAGATCAACCGTCAAAATATATTGAATTAACCTAAGGAAGCATTAAAAATTAATGCTCATATTTAGAGGTCTAGGTTAGAGATGAGTTTCGACGTCTTAAAACCTAGTAGCCATCGTTTGCTTTGCCACTAGATAGCGTTAGTACAGATTTGTGATCCCTGTACCATTGAGTATATAGCAGGAGACCCAATAGGTTGCAATCCTTTATCCATAGGAAGCTGAGTCTGCCGCCTTGTAAACGTGATACACCGAACACAACATTCGGGGAGATTGCATGCCCGTACTTCTTGGTTTGTCGGGAGGTATTTTGTAGTTCATGGTTACTTGGTAATCCTTTTGCCTAGAATACCCTGAGTAGTCATTTTTGATCTTTCATGACTCTTTAAATTTGAACATATCATCGAGAACTTGTCCTTTTAAGCTCGTTAATTCAGAAAGCGACTAGACTCACCTTTCATCCTTTTCTTGCTCTTAAAATATGAAAAGACAAAGTTTTGTTTTAGTTTCTTAAAATTAACTACCCACGAAACATTCCTGGTTAAATTTATCTTCCTTAGTGTTTCTTTAGGGTCATTTCCAATGGAAACATTTCCAGAGTCTACCAATCAAGGGTTCCCCTTGGATGGGAATCCTAGTCCTTTTCCTTCTTTTGGAAATGCTGGTGCTCCTTATATGGAAACGTTGTCCCTTCCTGGGTTAACCATTGGTTTACCTATCTAGTTATTTTCAACCTCGGTGGTCCTGAGTGTCCCAACTCTTGCCTCATTGTCTCCTTCAGTTTAATCACATCATGATGATTATAAGGTTTAACCCTCGCCTTCTTCCCCATTTCTTCACCTTCTTCTACTTCACTTAGTGAAAGTTTGAAATCTAGTAACTAGGAGGCGAAGAAGAAGAAGAAGAAGAAGACGAAGAAAAAGAAGTCAAATAAGTGAGAGGCCAACTGTGTAGCTATTACTCCAAATGCACCCCCTATTGACAAACCTTTTAATCCTTCACAGAAGATAAAATTCCCTTGCAAGCTGTGTAAGGGTGACCATCTCCTTCGAGACTGTCCTGGCATTCCTAGAGTCTTAGAGGTATGGTCTCAAAACCTGAACCGACCATCCCCATCGACCTCTAGAGATCATGTTGATGTTACTAGTGATGGTAAGAAGAAGGGAAAGATTAGATTCCCCTATAGGTTATGTGAAGAAGAGCATATTTTTCACCTTTTTCCTCTTATCGATAAGGCTTCCAATGTTTTGGAAAACCTTATAGCTCCTCAACCCCAATTTCCTATTGGTTATCAGAAGCTTTCTTCTAACCCTCTCCTAGTTGGTAAAGAGATTGACTTGGATTCATCTCTTTCCCATCTTGCTCTTCCTAAGAGAGACTGTCTTGTGTCTATTCTCGACCAACCATTGGTCGAAAAGAGTGTCGACTTGGTTTCGCCACCAGTTGCTCACTCTGTTTCGAAAGAAAGTGGTGATCATACTACTCATGTTCTTCTTGTCTCCTCATATTCTCATGAATCGAAGAGTGACCCTACCATCTGAATTGTTCAGTAGAGTCCTTCTTCTATTCCTGTAGAGCATGGGGGCAATCATATGATATCCCCACCAAGTAGTTTTGTCATCTCTTTCGATTAGGGTCCATTGACTTATTTCTGCCTCCCATCTTATGTGCCTTTCTAGATCACAGTACAAGCCAATAACATGGTAGTACCTGGCACTATATTAGATTAAGGTGCATCGGTTAGCATCATGTCTTCTACTACTTGGCAAGATTTGGACTCCCCACAGCTTGTGCCTGTCACCCAGAATTTGTTGGCTTTCAACAGAGGAACCGATCAACCTTTAGGTTTCCTTCCGCAATTCCCTATTACTTTGAGAGGAAAGACCATCTATATAGATGGGATGGTAGTCTAAGGTACCTTAGATTTCAATCTTCTCCTTGGACGTGACTATGTTTATGACATGGGAGCTCTTGTTTCTTTGCTTTTCCATGTGATTTTTTTCCCACACAAAGGGAGAATAGTAACCATCGATCAATTTTTGTTCATTGGTCACCAGGTGCCTCCTACGCAACCATCATCCCCTATTGGCTTTTTTTTGCAAGAAGTACCTTCCCCGCCATAGGTCAATTATGTGGCTACTGATTCCATCTCCACATCTGCTGATGATCACACAGATGGTATAGTACATCAAGAACTGGGGGCATTGGAACCCGATCTATCTATGGTACCAATTGACATGTATTCCTCCCAAAGCGTGGTTCTTCCGTCTAGTGAGGACCTCTTGGGAGCCATGTTCTCGTATGGTTCATGAACAGATGTGATGGGGATAGTTCCTGGTCTTGTGTTAACCTCATTAAAAAATGAAACAAGGGATGAGCATAATTCTTTGCCTTGTGTTAAGCTCGTTACAAAATGAAACAAGGAGTCATGAGGATGGTTCTTTTACTATGTCAACCTCGTTAAAAAATGAAACAACTCCCTTTTCCAAATCAAGTATTTCATTAAGATCTCATAAAATCCTAGTCAATTCTTTCTTGGATCATGAAATTGTACCTTCATTCCATCCACTTAGTTAAATGACATGAAGCTTGGGGTGCATGTACTTCAATTGGTTCATTCTGTTGGGGGCATGCAAACTTATAGCAAGCATAATTTTTCCTTTCAAGCTTGTGTAAACAAGAAACCAAATCCAAGAAGAGTTCCCCATGGTTCAAGCTTGTGTAAAATGAACCCATGCCCAATTTACATCTCGTGATTTCTAATTTTGTCAGCTAATTTTTGCTACATGAGCCTTAGTTTTTTCATTCCATTGCCACCATCGCTTTGGCTGATCATATGCTTTAACTTGATTATTTTTCCTTTCCTGAGGGACCACAAAAATGAGTGGTTTTATTAGCCAACCTCTTGACCATTACATGTTTTAAGCAGTTCCTCCATTTCCAGAACTAGTTGCTACCCATTTATACCAATCATTCCTCCAGGATGAGTCATATTTCATCTTTTTTCTCGACTCGTAAAACTCGTATGAAAATATTATCGAGTATTTTTTCCCTTTTGACTCATAAAATAGAATAAAATGGGGGGTCCACTTTCAAGATCTTTTCCGACCCTTTAAAAGTGAAAAGATGGTTGAGCCCTTGTCATTTTGAACTCGTTAATGGATGCGAAATGTCATGTGCCCAGTATAAGTTTACCCCTTTTTTGGGCTGGGAGGCACTATTTATGAAAATGGTACTCCACTGAAATGATCAAGTGGTTCTCTCAAGTATTGTTTTCTACCTTTTCAGGCTCGGGAGACACAAAATACACGAAAAGGGACCATGTGGAGTTTTCCTTTACATGTCTTTTCCAAACTCTCTAACCATGAAAAAGATACCGAGTTACACCTTTGTTAAACTCGTTAAATTATTAAACGACATCGTATTTGTCATCATGATGAACATGAGCTTCTCCTTCCTAGGGCTCGTTAAACTTACTCGGTTGGATTCATCTGAAGGATGAACTTACAGTGCAAGCATATGCTATCCCCTTCAAGCTTGTGATTAAAAAATAATTGGGGTACTCGCCAGAAATGGTGGGGAAGAATTTGGAAATCTATCAATTGTGTCAGTAGCTCACTCTTAAACATGACACTCTTTGCTTTGTGTTGAGTTGGGACATCCTCCTTTGTATCATTGACCTTCCTGGGTTTGGGCCTATTAGCTCTGCTACATGCATGGACATTTCAAGAGTCGAATGCAGGCCTAGCCGTGTTGCTGTTGTAAGAAGAAAATCCATATGGGTCATCCTCCTCGTTCCTCTCACTTCGATCACACTCTCATAGCTCCCATCATCTTTGATTCTCCTCCAAAACTCGGCATACACCTCTATTTCATCAAGCCCTGAAATGCTAATTCCAAAGTCACATGGCACCACCACCGGACCGCACGCCTGCTCCAACTGTTCCTCACCGTATAAACCGCACCGTTCGATCTATTTCTTCAGCAATCTAACGGTCTCCGCCACTTTCCCTACTTGTTAACATGTTTACACCTTCCACCATCTGATCATTCTTGCCATGTGATCCGACGCTATCCGCTCCTCTCACGCCCGCAAACCGCATGCGTGTTAATGCGCGGTAAAGTGGTTTTCCGCCAGTCCCATCTGCCACGCGTCTTCTCCTAAGTTGAATCGTTACCCCACATACGATTACTGCTTACCTCTCATCAGCGGTGCGATCAATACCGCCCGCCGCTCAAAACCACTGTTCTCGCTCGATTAAAACCCCAGGCATCTTGTCCACCCGATAGCCGTCGGATCTATCTACCCGAGATCCAACGGCTCATGATTGTTCATTCATGTTTTCTCCCGATATCCCCTGTAAGCCGACCTCTTCCATCCATTTGCAAGATCTGATGGCTCATAATCATTTTACCTCCATTTATGCCCGATACTCCGTGCCAAGAGATCTCTGCCATCCATCTCTGCGATCCAACGGCCGATACCTATTCTCTGCCCGCTCGTACATCCGCCATGCAGTCAACACACCCTGGTCATGTCGTGCACTTGAAGGACGACAGTGATCATCCACCAAGTACCTCGTGCATTTCCTCCCCAACAACCGCATTCAAGAAACAGAGTGGCCGAGAATGAAAAGGACATGCCTCAAGCAGTTGAATTCATTCAACAGTTGTGGAGCATTCTTTCATACAACATTCCACCTGCTCAAGAAGGACAACAGAATATCAAAGAATATCAAGTCCATTCACCAAAGCAAGTAGATTGCAGCAGAGACTCTATCAGAGAATTAGAGTGGTTGGTGGTCAATTATGACCCCTCCACGCATAGAATAGCAGAGCATTTTTGTAATCAAACTCTATATATACCCAGTACATAGATGTGATGATGGTTGATGGTTGTTGTTTTGATATAAGGTTCAACTTCTGGAGACTGTAACTACTTTGATACTTGCAGCGTCTGGTCTTCATTTTCAGCTAATACAAGCTTCTTTTGTTGTTAATTGCTCACTTTCCATTTCTACTCTATTCTAGGCTGTGCCTGTTATGCATTTGTTCATGTGCTCTTGATATTTAGCATTAGAGGGGTTGTCATCCCACCTCTATGTTGAAGTCTAGTATGTATCATTGAATGTGTTATGTAGGTTTCTATTTTCTTAGTGCCAAAGAGCTATCATCCTGTCTATGCATTAGGAAATAGGTTTGCAGACCTCTTTACTAGTTGAAGCCGACCATCGCAGGGTCCTATACATCTGTTGGTGTAGTCAGTATTCTCCATATTCACTTAATCCTTAAAATATGTGTGATTGGTGGTCTAAAGCCTTGTTGTCTGGGGGTGTTCACCCATGTCTGGAGTTAAGCATAGTAGAAGTGGTTATCTAGCTTGAATATGCATCATTCCTTCCATTCATCCATTTCCAACATTTTTTTGATTTTGTAATGTTCCCGAGCATCTCCAAGATACAACCTAGGAGAGTTTCTTGGGGTGATAACAAGGCCATTCATTTTTTCCTTCCATCTGATATTTGGCACGTCATGATGACCATCGATCCTATGGATCCAAAAGCTACCAAACTTCCAGTTGTGTCATTGATATGTTCAAGAATTGTCCTTCTGTAGTTACACTTACCTTTGATTCTCTGTATCATCCAAAATCATTTTGCATATTCTCGTCTCACATCGATGATGTGGGATTCATTATGGCCCTCCTTCGACATGGTTTCTTTCCATCGACTTCAACTCATTATCCAGAAAGTTGATCGAGAGACTCCCTTCTGGTACCTTAGAGCTTGCATGCCCTAATGGCAAGTTCTTCGCACTCGAAGACAAGTTCACATCATTGGCTTTCATTCGAGTGATTTCATGGGTGTTCAACTTTAGTTCTTCTATTCACATTCTGTGGATTGTGCTGATAGTACCTTGAGGACCATTGTCATTATTGGTGGTTTCTCTCGTGCTTGTTAATAGTTTACATCATTGACTGGTAATCAAGCGACTTTCTAGCATGTTCGACATCAACACATCTATTCGCATGTTAGGATTTGTACTTTGATCGGGTCGTGTTGAAGCGCAAGACCATAAACTTAGATTAAAAAAAGTCTAGGTTGCGTAGTGATGTGACATGATTATGCTGATATGCATGCCTCTTTCAGATGGTTGGCTATGACCAGACCAAGAGTTATCATATGTGATCCTTCTCATTATTAGATGGATGTCACCATACCTTGGTTTCATTATGATCCCCCTTGATGGATGGTTGCACCCATACCTGGATCTATTTACATGACCATTCTCTAGATGGTTGTGCCCATGCCATGATTCATGTATAATTTGACAGAGATCTAAGTTTATGTATAAGTATCTATACTTTCTTGCAAGTTTTCCGATGGCAGACCAGTTCCTTGCACTGATTTATAAATCATTTCATCCCTCACACCAGCTTGGCCTTCACGCTTTAGGGGGCATCTATTACACGCATTTTGTCACTGTCCCTGTACTCCCCATTCCTTGATCCTGGAGGAACTTTATAGTGAACCCCACATGCTTTTCCTTCATGAAGGAACTCCCATTGTGTCCCTCTTCATGAGCAAATAAATTCCCTTTTGCACCATTTCCCCTGAAACTTATGTTTTGCCCACTTTACGAGACTGACGCTAATGGCATTTGTCCCCCCCGTGTCAATGTGCAGAGATTAGCACTACTCCTCGTGTCGACCAGAGTGACAAGAGCTGTGTTTCAGTTGCACCAATCCTGTTATGGAAATTTTTTTAAATTAGAGCCAAAGCTTCTAGCACTAGAAGCTCCATAATGGAAGTTTGGTAAGTGATTTGGCCAGGTGGGGTCGAGGATGTTAGTTTGGGCTCCTTTCCCCTATAATGATGGAACTACCTCAAGAGATAAGTCCTTCTCCCATAAGAAGAGGATCCATCTCCCATCCATATTTCCTATATAAACCTCCCTTCTTCCCAAGTACAAACTAGTGTGAGTGTTATAGTTGCAGAGTTTTGGTTGAGTGTTGATGCTACTCACGAGGGCTTCACTCAATGAACCTCTAACATATCGCGTGAATTCGATGCATACTAAACAATATCCCTAATTTGACTACATATTGGAAAATACTTCTAAAAATCACATTATTTAACCCCCTGCCAATATGAACCCAATACACCTTCCAAATTTAAAAAACTCCAACTTTCACTAGATATTGTAGGTACTCATTTTTTCATTAACATTTTTAATAGCCCTTTATATTTTTCATTAAATTTGAGCTCCATTTTTTATACCTATCAATATAAAAACCCTTTATCCACTATATATTTCCCAATATATTATGCCATTTTTTCCTCAATATATATTCCCCAATATGAATCCACGTGGTATGATATTGCTACCTGAGTGAAGCCCCCGTGATCCTATTTTGGTTTGGAGTAGACAAGCAAGCTATTACTAGTTATAGCTATATAGTTGTGCGAGGGAGAAGTGTGTTTTGGTTTGGAGTGAAGCCCAAAGGGAAGAGCTTTAAAACTATTGTTGTTTGAAGCCATCATGGAATGCTAGCAGAAGTGTGTGGGAACCTAGTCTTGTAAGAGGAAGACTGCAGTGTCAAGACAAATGGTTGTAATCTCTCTTTGATATTAATATAAGCAACTATCAGTTGAGTTCCTACATGTTTTGTAATATTACATATCCATGTCTTAATGCTTCTTGACTCGTTAAGTGGGTTGAATTGCAATTTGTCTATTGTTATGTTTGTATGTTGTTGTTGTTTACTTGTTTAAGGAACTTGAAGAAGGAAGCGAGATATTGCTAGAGCGAGCAAGTGAAGACTTCATCAAAAAGGATAAGTGACCAAGAGGTAGGCCCTCTTGATTGATTCTAACCTAAGGAAATATTCCATAGAATGTATATGTTGTGGCTAGACCCATTATCAGGCTAGAGGAATTCGTTCGTGTCCGCACTTATAATTTTACTTCACCACACCAACAACCTCATCTTGAGAAATGTTTTGTTCACTATGGTGCATGTAGCTGGCATGCAAGCCTTGCATGAGGCTTAAAAATCCCAGTTCCAATATGCTATCGCATGTTTAACCCCCACTGTATTCAACTGGTGTGGAGGCCTTTTGGAAAACATGAAACGACAACTTACCAAGGGGAAACATGGACACTTGAAGCAATTCGGGTTCAGTTTGATATTGGTGACCTTCTTTTTAGAGCGAGTTCCCTTATTCTAGTATCAGTTGGTTGAGGTACTAGATCTTGCCCCCTGAGATCCAAGACTTGTGCAATGGAGTCAACTCATGCCTCAAGAAGGAACAAATCAGTGTATGCATTACCCACCATAATTTTTCATTTGGATAGAATGCCAACTACTCATGGTGGAAACTACACTTATGCTAGCATGGATTTCAAGCGGGATCCAGATCTACCTTTGCCACTAGGAGAACAATGGACCAACACAAGTAAAAACTTGTTTTTGGATTTTTTCAAGTTTTACAGTTTTTTGTAAAAGTGTAAACTAAGACTCAACTTGTGATAAATGTGCAGATGTGGGACCAGAGAGACCACCAGGCATGTTGCCAATAGCATGGCAAGTTGCACATCAGATAGTGGGCGTAGACTATGAAGTAGGGGCAAATCCCTTAGCCAAGATGGAGTGCAATTTGGAGGTGATAACTCATGGAGTCCCAAAGTATGCCACTATTGATGATGTTCCACTGCATTGGCAGAGACACACAGTGGTAGTCTCTGTGAGACTGCGTCGGATGTTATTCCAAGTGATGAGAGTGGTCTCATGCTATCATGAGCACCATGCAGGCTGATAGTTTATCTAGGTATTTTTACACATTTTGTAGGTTTTGAAACACAAGTGTCTCAAAACACTTTATTTTCTGATATTTTGATGTAAAGACTCTGAAAGACATGATATTATATATATATAATATATATATATATATATATATTATATATATATATATATATATATATATATATATATATATATATATGCATGTTTTATTTCCTACTTATGTGTCCATAACATGCTCAGTTTTATAAATGACGCAAGTGTCTATCAAGAACAAAATTTTCTAATGCATCTGTTAATGTATTTAAATTACGTGGAATATGTTGATATGTAATGAAATCAAAATTTCTTTCCAACAATCTAGCACATAGATACATACATAATATTTGTGGATTTATCACTGAGTAATGATTTTTTAATTGTAACACAACGAGCTGCAAATCCAACTTGGCAACTAAATCCCTAATGCAAAGAGAAAATGGTTCTCACAAGAGTTCAATAAATGCATTATATTCGACAATATTATTGGTTCTTCGACCAAGGTAAATACCTTGTAAGTTAATAAACTCACCATTAGGGTCATAGAGTACCCATGCTGCAAGAGACAAATTCTGTATGCTACAACAAGAACCATCAGTAAAACCAACATAATGGCTTGAAGACATCTAAAACCAGAGTGGAACACAGGCTAAGCAGAAAAACACATGTCTCCAAAGCAAACAAACACACCAAAAATGAAAAACGCACACTAATAAATTAACACACTAATGTACAGAAGTATTACACGAATTTCATGCATAATACTTCTTCAGATACAACCCATTACGGGGTTGTGACAACGCATTTCCATCATAATCACATAGATCATAGACACCTTTTTGTAAGACATGCTTAATGATGTAGGGCCCGCGCCACATGCGTTTGAACTTTCTTGCTCCTAATTTATCGTTGGCTTGATCATAAAGAAGGACCAAGTTGCCTTCATCAAAAGTGAAAGGAGAAATGGTTTGGTCAAAATTACTTTGACCCATTTCTTTTGAGCTTCGATGACCATCACAGCAGTGCAATGAGTCTCTTCAAGCCTCTCAAGATACAGTAGTCGTTCCTCTTTGGGCGAGGTATTAAAAAGAAGTTCGATAGCTAGTTTAAGCGAGGGGATTTCACATTCGATTGGAAGATTTTTTGGTCAAAATTACTTTGACCCATTTCTTTTGAGCTTCGATGACCATCACAGCAGTGCAACGAGTCTCTTCAAGCCTCTCAAGATACAGTAGTCGTTCCTCTTCGGGCGAGGTATTCAGAAGAAGTTCGATAGCTAGTTTAAGCGAGGGGATTTCACATTTGATTGGAAGAGTTGTTTCTAAACCATACACCAACTGGAATGGAGTGAATCTAGTGGCCATCTTAGCAGAAGTTCTGTAATCCCAAAGAGACGAGAGTAACATCAAATACTAATCCTTTTTGTGCTTCCTAATGGTACGTTGAAGTATAGTAATAAAAACTTTCTTAAATTCCTTTTCATGGCCATTGGCATGTGGATAATAAGGAGTTGAGCGATCATGTCGAAGGCCAAACTGAGTAGTCAGCTCTGCCA
Source organism: Pinus taeda (assembly GCA_000404065.3). Taxonomy (NCBI): domain Eukaryota; kingdom Viridiplantae; phylum Streptophyta; class Pinopsida; order Pinales; family Pinaceae; genus Pinus; species Pinus taeda. Next base: position 311,296 of record APFE031327157.1, read on the forward strand.
TCATGTGCTGACGAAAATGTGATCCATGATCAGTCACAATAGCTTGAGGAACACCAAAACATGCTATGACGTGGTTGAAAAGAAACTAAGCAGTAGTAATATCATTAACATTGTATATAGGCATCACCTTGGCCCATTTAGTAAAATAGTCGACGATGACGATTATAAAACCATGCCCCCCAGCCGAGTGAGGGTTACATGTCATGAAATCAATGCCCCATTTGGAAAATGGGCCAATGGTAATTACTGAGTGTAGGGGTGCGGGTGGGGCATGCTTCTTGTGGTTGAAAATATGGTACTCATGGAATTTTTGGATAGCTAGAATGCAATCTTTGAAGATAGAAGGCCAGAAATAACAGATGCAAAGGATTTTCTGAGCAGTGGAATATCCATACATATGACCACCAGAGGCACCAGAGTGGCAATCATTTAAGACTCACTCAACCTCTTCTAGGGTGACACACCTGCAAAGAACAGAGTCCACACAGACCCGATACAATGTATCACTGAGGATACGATAGGGTTGGGACGGATGCCGAATGCAATGTTGGTGAGATTGAGATAAATAAAATTGGAAGGTTTGGGTTTGGAGATAAATGATAATATCTCCATACCATGGGTCAAGAGTGTTGATCAGAAATAGAGTCTCATCAGGTATTTGCTCAGTTAAATCAGTTGAAGTGCTTGCAGACGGAAGAGCACAGATCAACTCAGCAAAGACGAGTGATTTCTTTGATTTGGTAGGAGTAAATTCAAAACCAAACTCATGTAGGACTACAATCCATTTGGAGTATTTCCCCCCCAGTAACTGAAGAGTCAGTATATAGGTCATGGGGTTGCAATCGGAAATCACCATGGTTTTCCGTAAGAGGACATAGTGTCGAAATATTTGGATGTAATGAACTACCACCAAGGAAAATTTCTCGACATGGGCATATCGAGACTTGGTATTGAGAATATTTCGGCTCAAATAATAAACCACGTGCTCATTTCCATCGTCGTTGTCCTGAACTAACACCATGGCAATAATGGTATCAGTTGCAACCAAGTATAGGAAGTAATCACATCGATAATTGGGGGGATTCAGTAAAGGAGCACTGATTAGCGTGTCTTTTAAAGCATCGAAGGATTTTTGGGAAACTTCATCCAAAATAAAAGGGATCCCCTTCTTAAGTAAGACATTAAAACCCTTGGCGACTTCAGCGTAATTAGGGAAAAATCAGTGGAGAAAATTAGTCGTTCCCTCCAGGCCTTGCAATTGCAGTAATGATGTAGGAGGGGTGGTGGGGGGGGGGGGGGGTAAATTGAGAATGACCTCAACTTTCAAAGGATCAATCTGGATACCTTTGTGAGACACCAGAAAACCAAAGAGTCAACCAATGCAAAACACACACTTGTGTGGATTGAGATGGATATTATAATGCGAACATCGTAAAAAGATGGATCTTAAGTGATCTGGATGGTCAGACACTTAGCAGAATGAGTTGGTAAGTCTTTGAGGTATGGCTAAACAGTGTGTCGAATGTCATGGAATGAATAACACATTTCTCTTTGGAAGGTAGCCCCAACATTCTTCAAGCCAAAAGGAAGCTTTTTGTAAGTGAAAGTACCCCAGGGATAAACAAAGGTTGTTTTACATTGATCAACGGGTGAAACGTTAATCTGGTTATAACTAGAAAACCTATCCATGAATGAAAAAAATCTCACTCCTAGTGCATTCGTCGATGATTTGATCGATAAATGGAGTGGGATAATTGTCCTTAGGACATGCATGATTGATATCGTGGTAATCAACACAAACGTGGATGATGCCTTTATTTTTGGCTACGAGGATGATATTGGACACCTAATCCATCAATGGAATAGGATAAATAAAACCGCCTTTAAAAGCTTCTCCACTTCTGCTTCAATAACATCATCCTTTCGAAGGTGCACAGGGTGAAGCCGTCGTCGAACAATCTTAGCACCAGGATAAGTCAGAATCTCATGCACCACTATTGTTGGATTGATACCAGGTGTTTCCACATATGGCAAAGTTTGGATGTCTTAGAACTCTTTAAAAAGTTGAGTATAAATCCTGATCTCATCTGGAGAACTGGAAATCCCGATATGAATGTTCTTGACAATTATAGGTTTAATGGAAATGTCAAGAGGCATAGTAGCAATGATTTTTCCCATATTACCCTCTGATAAGACTTCATGCACCAGGACATGTTTCTGAAGTGGAGGTGTGGGATAATGAGAAACAAATGCTTCAAGACAGGAAGGCATCTCATCGAGGCCGGGAAGAAATGAAGAACAATGATGTAGACCGTTCCATGGAGTTTCATCTAGAGACACAACCTCAAAAATACTCTTGTCGGTGTGGAATGTCTTGTTTAAAGGATCTAGAGAATCCCAAGAACCAAGCCAAGGAGATGGCATATAAGTGTGCAGGTTCATACTAAAAATAGTATGACTTTATGAAACAACCATCAAAGCCAAGACAATTTCTTGATAATTTTGCTCCAATGGAATTAAAGGCATAACATCGCCAAATAGATCAACTTGATCTGTGGTAGGGATAACCCAAGGATCCATAGAGACCGAGATCATATCGACTAAATGAACATTCATAGGTGGGAGAGTAAAAGTATCCATTAAAGAAGATTCTTTGAAGAGACCTACCCCCACACTCTCGTAAGGAATCTCAGTATTTCCTACATAAGAGATGTTGTTGTTTCATGAACCAGAAGAAAAGAAGGAAAATTGATCAATAGTGACAAATTTTCTTTCATGAGGAAAATGAAGCACGCTGAACAAAGAAGACACCACACAAAACATAGTGTGGGTCCAGCTTCGCCTGAGAAGAAGGTTGTATTTGAGATTTTCATCTACAACTTCTACATCTAATTCAACAGTCTTTCTTTCTAAAGTAATCGAAAAACTCGTGATAATAGCATAAGGACTTGAATGTCTACCATCAAAGGATTCCAAGGTGTCCAAATATTGGTTAAGAGTAGGTGTCCAAGGTGTCCAAGGACTGGTTAGGTGTCATAACACCTCCACCCATAGCTATGTCCTTATAAATCTTGCCAACGAATGATTTTGTGAGCCATTTTGTCAAAAAATCATCAGAAATCTCAAATTTGATGAGGCAGCTCCGACATCTCCATTCACAGATATGATCAGAAATGTGGGGGGTTGCAATATCTTTCTTAAGGGATGTAAGCAAATGAGTTCCAGTTTCATATCGAATCGACAATTGGATGAGTGAGGAAAGCCATATCCAGAGATTTTAAGTCACCGTAGGTATCTCGAGGCAACTCAATATACCATTTAGTGGAAACACCTTATGAGATTTCTCTGAAAGAGTCAAAGAAAGATAGAATCATCGAAATATGAATTAGAGGAGAACCAGAGGTGATATGTCATCACATGGGCTTGCAAGTCTGCCTTAGCTTTTCCCTAAAATTTGGGGCAATCGCTTGGAATTTTTGTTGGAACTGGAGGTCAATAAGGCAAATGAAGAATGAGATCATTTGTGAGCCTCGAGATGTCGAGCACGACATAGCCAAGAAAGGAAATTACATGTTAAACGAAATATAGGACTTTTTAGGAGACCCAAGCTATGGAGTCCATCCTTGTTGGTAAGGATTTTTCCCCCACAGTGGAGGATTTTGTCCATATGGGACCTCATTTTGTCCCCACTGATGGTTACCTTGACCATAAGGTGGATTTTGTCCACGGTAGGCTTGAAATTTTCCTACCATAGGCCACTGATAGGCATTGTATGCAACATATGGGTTATAAGGTTGCTAAACTTTTTGACCCTAGATGTAAGGAGAATGACCCTGCTGCTGTAGGGGTTGACCTTGAGCTTGCAAAGGCTCGCCTTGTTGATACGCATATAAATCTTGTTGCTGCCAAGTTTGACCTTGTTGCTACAAAGGTTAACTTTTCTGTTGTAAAGGTTGACTTTGATGCTGCAAAGGTTGGCCTTGCAAGGACAAGGGTTGGGTAGACTTCTAAACAAACTAATTTTGAGGCTACAAAGGTTGTTGCGATTGCAACAAAGGTTGCCCCTTCTACTGTAAGAGTTTCCCTTGCTGCTGCAATTCTTACCCTTGCTACTGCAAAGATTTCCCTTGTTGTTACGACGATTTCCCTTGCTGATACAATGGTTGTCCTTGTTGTTGCAAGGGTAGTTGGATAGTTCCTTGGGTTATACCCTGAGGGTATTGATAGTTCCTGAATTTAATCTACCCATATCCACCAAGAATAGCGGATTAACCAGGCTGTACATAAGCTACTGCTTGAGAAATGTAAGACAAATTAACCAAGGCTTCTGAACCATATGGGACATAAGCTTGTTGGAGTAGAATATGAGCCATATAAGGCTGTTGATATTGGACATACCTAACCCAGATGGACCAGTAGGGTTAGGAATACTACCATAATAAGGTTGATTAAATTCAACCATGTGAGTTTGTAATCCACTCGCATTGGTTTTGCTTGACATAAGAGGAGTAATCGTATCTTTCCCCCCATGTGGCGACACATTCTGTCCACTTGATGGAGGGGTATAATAACTTATAGAAACATGACCTGAAACAATCAGTTGTATCGGAAGATTCGGTTGAAACGACAAGATAGGCTATGAAAAAATGGTAGGTTGAATAGGAACTGAGGTGACAACAGTTTGTACAGAGGTTTGAGAGGTTGTGTTCACAATGAATGGACCTGATGTAGGCATACAATTGGAAGACAAAATGGGGTTTTGATATAATGATGATGCACTAGGAGTACCTAAAAATAACTGAGCTAAGGTGGTATAACCATGTGGTAACATGGGTCCACTAGTTTCAGGAAAGGTGAGAGATAGGACTCTTCATGTTTAAGGAAATCCTTCTAGAGGAAATTCATATCCTTGCTCATCACTAACATGGGGAGTATGGGTGGTGGAAAATTCCAAATGACCTAGAGAAGAGGTTGGGATTTCACCTTCTGTCTCCATAGATGGAAACAAATGGTGACGAGGAACCCGAGATGTATGAGGAGATAAATCCAAAGGAATACCAAGCTGATCGTAGGGGTTGTAAGGATGCTAAGGCGATATCATAGTAGAATCGAACAATGGATTTCATAAATAGACAACAAGCCTCTGCGGACTCTCAGGAGTCTGTGGACTCTTAGGGGTCTGATTAATATTATCAAAGGTATCCATATCAGATTCTTGAGGCGACCAAAAATCTGATGGAGTTGGAAAACAAGACAAAGGTTGGATGCTTAGAATAATTCCAAGTTCAAAACCTTGATCCTCAAGTGACTGAGGAAGTTTCAGACAAACTCCTTGGGAGGACCCTTCAGTATCAGACAATGAAGGGGAACTATGAGATGAACTCAATGGTTCAACCACGATGACTTCCTCTCAAAAGAAAAAGGAAAGGAGATTCATTTAGGGTTTTTAGCAATCTTGGAATTAATAGGGAATTACTCAATATTGGTCCAAGAAAAAACTGCTTGGGTTCGACATGTTTATCATGGGAAGTAATTTTTAGAAACATAAACTTTGCCTTTTCATCTTTTAAGAGTCAAGAAAGGGATGAAAAGGTGACTCTAGTTTCTTTCGATGATTTAGCGAGCTTGAAAGGAAAATTTTCTCGATGATCTTTTCAAATTTAAAGAGTCAGAAAAGATCCAAATGACTACGTAAGTGAATCTAGGTAAAAAGGAGTACCAAGTAACCGTGAACTGCAATATACACCTCAGCAAATAATTTTACCAAGAACTTGACTTACATGCAGGAAATCTCCCTAAATGTTGTGTTTGGTGTATCACGTTTACAGGGGTGCAAACTCGGCTTCCTATGGATAAAGGTTTGCAACATATGGGGGTCTCCCTTTATATAAGCGATGGTACGGGGAGCACAAGTCTATGCTAGCTCTATCTAATGCTGAAGAGAATGACAACCACTAAGTTTTAAAGATGCTGGAACACATCTCTAACTTAGACCATTAAATATGAATGCTAATGTTTCAAATTCTCCTTAGACTAATTGATAGATTTTCAAGTTGATCTTGGAATTATGTTTCAATTTCAAGGCCTTAACGATGTTACCGATTCCTAAAATGAAAAATAGATGATGAAATGAAATCATTCAATTCAATGAAAGCTATCCGTGTAGGGAAGAAGATCACTCAAATCATGTAGAAAACCAAATGCAAAAGTGCGTCCATGACAATCTCCAAACACTAAATGCAAAATATGAAATCTAATCCTTCATATGATAAGCAAATGCAATGCCAAAACAAACCTTAAAGAAAAACTACCTTAATATATAATGATGACTTTTTCTCTTTTTCAAAATGCAACCAATGTAATCTAGTGCAAAAGTAAAAGAGAATGAAAGCAAGCCAACAAATATTAAAATCACTTTCACATTAATGATTTGAATGCAACTCAAAATTCTTTGAAAACTATGAAAATATTGACACTTTCACTTTTCGAAACACAAAATTCAAAGAAAAAACTTCCTTTTGATTCAAATGAGACAATCAATTTGTAATCTAGTTTGTCAAATGGAGCTTAAGTGACTTTCACAATATCTACTAATGAAGACAACTTAAGATACAAGAACCATAAGTGTTCTACAAAGGATGTTTGAACATACAAAGACTCTTTAACATAGGCAGTTGATCTCTTATCTCTGAGGAGAAGACCAATGAGTGGATAAAGGTTGACCTAGAAGACCTAGAAACCCTAAAAGGCTAATCAAACTTCAAGCACACTCAAACCAAGTTCAAAGGTGATTGAAATTAGACAATAAGAGAGTCAACCAAGATCACACTGGTAAATCACTGGGAGAAGGTAAACAAAACTGAAAATAAGAAGACAAACCCTACATTTCTTAATCTTCTACAATCATTGCACCTATCAAGAGGAAAGTAGTGATCATCGCTATTGTAATAAAAAAAAACCACGATATCATTGCGACTGTCAGGTTCAAAAACATGATGGTCAAGAAATAAAAAAAGAAAAAACACAAAATATTCAAGAATAGCTCAAATCAACAACCTTCAAGCATCTATTATAAGGTGACACTGACTACAGACAAGCAATGAAGTCAAAAAATGAATGGTTGATCAAACTCATCAAAAGACAAGGTGAAGAAAGGGAAGGAAAGGGTCATAGGCTCCGCAACAAAGTCGCCATTTTGTTGACAAGGTTAATCCTGGATAGAGACAATCCCTCTAGCCCAATGAGTGGGTCTAGCAACTAAAGTGACAATCAACTAGACATCTTCCTAGGTTATAATTGAAAAGTACAATGAAAGAGATAACCTACCTCATTCTGATGTTATTCTGATTTATTTTGTTGAGGGCCTCGAACCGCTTGTGTCACGAACTTGTTCCTACTTCTCTGAGCATTTATGTACCTTCACAAGTGATCAAGAGACACCAAAGCATGCCCAAACCAATAGCAAATCCAATAGCAACCTACTTAACTAATCAAGGAATGTCAAGCTAATAAATACACAAACATATATATCTTTGGAAGATGAACTAGCGGTTGTATATTATTTAAGGAATAAAGGGAAGCTTACAACCAAAACCTTGATATTGAAAGGCTCTCCTTGAGTGGTAATCCAAGTCCAAGCCAAGAAACTCTCCAAGAACTCGTTCTCTAAGTATAATGAATAGCCTTTAGGCACAAGCTCAACATAGGGGTGCAAATAGACATAGTCCAACCATTTGGGAATGGGAGGGTAGGAATTTATAGGCTAGGAGAGGGAGTTAGGACTTCTCCAAAGATAGGATTAGGCCCACATCTCAAGGAGGTATCTCATAGGGATAAGACAAAGAGGTCAAATTGGGATGATTCGACCTCATCTATGCGAAACCACTTCCAAATCGTCGCTCTGGGAGCTTCTAGATCACAAAGCTTCTAATCTCATTTGGGAAAATTACCTTTTTGTGGTATTCAAGGGAATAGAGACATGCCATCACAGGTCAAACACAATGCAATAGGTGACCATCATTGTTTTAAGCCTTATAAGAGCGATGACTCCCATTTTAGGGTTTTAAGAGCTATTTCTTCAGGGAAAGCTCAAGACATTTTCCAAACAAAGTCTTAAGAGGGATCTGAGTTGTATTCATGTTTCAAGCACTTTGGGGTATGTCACAAGGAAGTGTAGGAGGCGTGACAAAATATTGTGTAACATAGTGGTAGTTGAGTTTCTTGTGGTTGGATCTTGTGTGACAACCACTAGTTTAGTAAGTGCTAGTTCTCATGTGAAAGCACTCATTTGTTGGACTTGAATTTTGATTGAGCATGTTGTGATTGGTTCTTATGTGGCAACCATAATTTTATAAGTGTCGGTTCTTATGTGACATCACTTAATTTTTTTTCTCCTACTTGTTGCAACACAAGAATCTCATATAATTTTAAAAATAAGGTCATGTGCAATCAATCTAACCCAACGATGTATATTTCAACCAAATTTCCAAATCGAAACCCTGTTGGGTTGTGTTATATTCTTTCCATGACTAGCCCACCTAGTTAACCAGGGGATTAGAGGGGGAGCAAAGCCCCCCCTTCGTTGTGTCGATTGCACAGTGGGACGGTCACAAAGGAGGTGGCAGTCCCTCCTATACAAGGGGTTTGATGGGGGTTGTCAGCGCCCCTCTACGGGGTTCAGGTAGCACCCTAGGGAAATTTTTTTTAGACCCTATATTAGGTGGGTGGACCTACCTATGGTTTTGTGCATGGTTTTCACACGTGATTTTTGGCGTGATGGTTTTTGGTCCATGGTATTGGATGCTTCGACATGTATATATATGTATTGTAACATTGAAAGGAACATAATGAGAAATCAAGATGGTAGTCCTAGTTTTGCGGTCCAGGCGAAAATCTCTGTGTGTATGTGTTTTATATGTTATGCTCTTGCATTGTTTATTTTATGTGTTTTAAAATTCATATGCAAGTAATTTCTATACGGGGTTAAAACCTACACTTGTTATCAGAGTTGTTTTGGCTTCAAGGGGACACCTTTGTTTCTGAGGGTTTTCACTCGGGCCTGTGGTAGACCCTGTTCAATGGGAGATCTGTGGGATCAATTCTGGTGGTGAAAGAAGATGGCGAGCAGTGGAAAGATATAGATCGAGAAATTTAATGGTCGGAGTTTTGAGTTATGGAAACTCAAGATGGATGATCTGTTGGTTGATAAAGATTAGTGGATCTTGGTAGATCTAGGTACTAAACCAAAAGGAGTGTCCAATGAATAATGGAAGAAGTTGGATTGAAAGGAAAAGAGCACAATATGATTTTCTATCTCAAATTCAGTATTGTTGAATGTATCAGGGGAAGCTATGATGAAGGATTTGTGGGACAAGTTAGGGAATTTGTACCAATTTAAGTCTCTGGTGAATAAACGGTTCCTATGGAAAAAGATGTATAACCTGAGGATGAAATATGGAGACTTGGTGACAGAGCATCTGAACAAATTTAATACTGTGGTAAGTCAGTTATTATCTGTTGATATTAAAATTTCAGATGAAGTTAAGTGCATTAGTTTGTTGTGTTCTCTACTAGATTCGTGGGATAGTTTGGTTATCGCAATAGGTAGCAATGGAACTGACTTGCAGTTTGATGAAATAGTCTCATCCTTATTGACGAAGGAAATGAGATGGAAAAATATGGAGAGCCAAAATGGTGATTCCTTGTCTATATGAGGAAGGACCTAGAACATAAACAAAAATAATTCATCGAGTGGGAGATCTAAATCTAGAGGGAGATCTAAATCTCCAGGAAAACATGTAAAGATGTGTTGGAAATGTGGAAAGGAAGGGCACTACAAAAGGGACTATAAATCTAAAGCTCCTAACAAAGGAAAGGGATCTGATGATGCTCCTTCTGTAGAGGTGAAAACCACCTCAGATGAAGGTGGGGATTTTTACTTGGCTTCTTCAAGTACACATGTAGATCACGAGGCATGGTTGATTGACTCACGTGCATCCTTTCACTCCACTCCCCATAGAGAGTGGTTCTGCGAGTATGAGAAATATGATGGCAGTGATGTCTTTTTGGGGGATGACAGGAAGGTTAGAATAGTTGATCATGGAAAAGTCAAGTTGAAGTTGCAAGGTGGAAGGATTAGAACACTTCTTGGTGTTTTGCATATTCCTACATTAGCTAGAAATTTGATTTTTGTAAGTAAGTTGGATGATGCAGGTGTAAAAACAATGTTTGAGAAGGATACCTACAAGATGGTTCGAGGAGCACCGGTATTGATGTGGGGAGTTTATATTGGAACTCTATACAAGATGAAAGGTAGCACTATTATTGATGGGTGCGACAATTTTGTGATTCTTGAAAGTGGAGCAGAAAATCTAGTGGCCTCTAGAGAAAATACCATGTTGTGGCATTAGAGGGAATGGCCTTCAAATACTTCATGGTAAAGGTATGGTAGAAGGTATGACTAATAGCTCTCTAGATTTTGATTTCTGTGAAAATTGTGTATATGGGAAGCAGAATTGGGTGAGTTTCCCCTGTGGTGGTAGGAGGGTGAAACAAATATTAGAACTTGTGCACAGTGATGTGTTTGGACCTGTGAAGGTTCCATCATTGGGTAAGTCTATGCACTATGTATCATTAATAGATGAATTCTCAAGGAATATATAGATATATTTCCTCAAGAAGAAATCTAAAGTATTTGACAAGTTAAAGAATTTAAGGCTCTTGTGGAAAACTAGACAGAGAAGAAGATAAAGGTGGTGATGACAGATAATGGTGGAGAGTTTTGCAAGAAGGAATTTGAAGAATTTTGTAAGAATTGTGGTATAACAAGGAAAAAAACTACTCCATACACACCTGAGAAAAATGGTGTTGCAGAAATAATGAACAAAACATTGATGGAAAGGGAAAGAAGCATGCTCAGTGGTGCTAGATTAGGACAAAAATTCTGGGCAGAGGCAATGGAGACAACATGTTACCTGGTCAACTGATCACCTTCATCAGTGTTGGAGGATAAGACTCCGCAAGAGGTATGGACTGGCAAGAAACCTTCTCTTTCACATATGAGCGTATTTGGATGTGATGCATATGTACATGTTCCAAAGGAGAAAAGAACAAGGTTGGATATTAAATTTGAAAAGTGCATCTTTATTGGGTATAAGGATGGTTTAAAGGGTTATAAGATTTGGAACCCAATAACAAGGAAGGTTGTGTACAATCAAGATGTAGTGTTCAGAGAGGTGAAAGATGTTATTAAACATGAAGACCCTTCAAAAGAACCTGAGAAGATAGAGTTTGAGCTAAAGAAGGAAGAATCAAACTCTACAACATAAGAGGAATCAGAAGATGAAGAGGCACAAACTCTAGCTGTGAGAAGATCAGTTCAAGAAAGAAGGCAACCAAAAAGGTATTGTCCATCTACTTTCTGTTCAAATTTTTCTTTATCTATTACTGATGATGATCCCAGAATTGTGAAGGAAGTAGTAGATTCAGAGGATGAAAAACTATGGAAAGAGGCCATGGATGATGAAATGACATCTTTGCACAAAAATGAGGCTTCGGATTTGGTGGAGTTTCGGACTAGAAGGAAACCCATTGGTAGCAAATGGGTGTTCAAGAAGAAGACAAATGCAGAAGGAAAGGTGGAGAAATACAAAGCTTGGTTGGTAGCAAAAGGTTATTCCTAGGTGCTAAGAATTGATTTTTGTGAAATTCTTTCTCCTGTTGCCAAGGTAGCTTCTATTAGAATACTTTTATTTGTTGTTGTTTCTTTTAATTTTGTGGTAGAACAGATGGATGTGAAGATAACTTTTCTTCATGGGGATCTAGAAGAAGAGGTCTACATGAAACAATCTGAAGGCTTTGTGGTCAAGGGTAAGAAAGAACTGGTATGCAAGTTAAATAAGTCTCTATATGGGTTAAAACAATCACCAAGGATGTGGTATCAGAAATTTGATACATTTATACGGGGAATTTTCTTCACCAAAAACAAAGTAGATCATTGTGTGTATTATAAATTAATTAGTGATTGTGTTATTTATCTGGTCTTGTATGTGGATGATATGTTGCTAGCTGGAAATGAGAAAGAAATTATCCGGGATTTGAAGACCCAATTTTCCTCCAAATTCAACATGAAAGATCTTGGTGCTACAAACCATATGTTGGGCATGGAAACTAAAAGAGATCGAGCAAAGAGGAAGCTCTGGTTAAACCAAAGGAAGTATGTCGAGACAATACTACAGAGGTTTAATATGTGGGATAGTAAACTGGTGAGGGCTCCTATTCTTGTAGGTGTAAATTTATCTGTTAAATAGTGTCCCAAGACACAAGAAGAGGAAGAGGACATGTCTCGTGTTTCATATGCAAGTGCAATTGGTAGCCTGAAGTATGTGATTATCTGTACTAGACCAGAAATTGCACAATTAGTGGGAGTGTAGTGTCCTATCTAGGGTGCTAGACTGGGCTATATTTATTATCGACCAGGGTGCGTAGACTTAGAGGCGTGTGCCTAAAATATATAGACATAAAGGATCTAATCTAAGCCTACTCTTCCTAATTACAATGCTATGATTTGATTCAATATCAAACTATCAACCAAGTATCAACTAAGTATCAAACTATGTATCACTACCAACTAAGATTCAGTTCGTAAAACGTTGTGTATCACTGTAATTAAAGATTTTGGTCTCCTTACAGAGACATCAAACATAAAACCTCTGTTCAGTGCTACTCAACATTCATGAACATTCATTAACAATCATGCAAAGTGAAAATCGTAAGCATAAATTTCATGACAGTGCTTTACAAGGTAACCCTAGATCGAATCCCTTACAGGATATGATTCACGATCCAAATGATAATCTATTCAAGCGCATGCATAAACATATAAACAAGCACATTCATAAATACATAAACATGGACATGAATCGATTTAGTCACTGTGCATATATATCAATATCAAATACCCTGACTGTAAACGCAATTAAAATGACAACAGTATACCATGTACGCAGGGCCCGTCCGCGTTCTTGGTATACTGAGCTTGTTATCCCACGATCACCAAATCAAAACAACGCAAATGTGATTATAATGCAAGTCTATTTGTATTAAAGTCAAAGCTCTGTTCGTGAAGCAACAATAATGATAAAATGTAACCGAACATACAACCGGTTCAGAACTTATATTTACATATGGTTTCACATCCCTTGAAAATGGATGTACATTCATGAGCAGATGTTGCCGCTTTTACCAAAACACTATTTTGAAAATCTTTCTATCCTAGCTGACATATAAAAAAAAAGGAAACAACTAAAATCGATTTGGACTGTGACTGTGTGTTGTTGCTGCCTTTGTCGCCAACATGCCATAGTTGACCAGTCGTTGACCGCGCATGTAGGAGGGTTGATTCTGCTGTGGGATAGGTGCTCGTCCATGCTTGGACATTCCACTTTTCACCCATACCCTTCGCTCTGGCCTGGCTGTCATGCCACGTGTCAAACAATAAGCCATTTACAGGATGTTGGGACTTCCTGTAGTCATTTTGCCCAAAAACTCCTAATTTATTAACACAAAACCCTTAAATCAATTTAAATGCAATTTAATAACTATAAGACTATTAATTAATCAATTTCCAAGGGGTCTGAGGGATAAATGATGAAAAGAGGTAGGAAATTGTCATGTTTTGGGAGGGAAAAAGGGGTCATAGAATGGTACCAACATCTCTCCCCGACTTAATGAATTAGCATGTCCTCATGCTAACCCTGAAGTGCTTCCTTTAAACTCGGTCCCTGCCTATACCTCTGCTACCTTGAGCAATGTGTCTACATCCTTTTTCACCTGGGCATCTTTCTGGTCATGGAGCTCTTGCTTTAGTCTTTTGTATTTTTCCTTGAGGGTCTTCTTTTGATTGTACCACTTGGTGGCCCACTTGCAAATATCTGTTTTCTCAGCTTCCAACTCTTTGACTCACTCCTTTAACTTTTCATTTTTCTTTTGAATTTCTTTACTCTGTGCTAAGAGCATTTCATTTTCTTTCTTAATAACTTTCTCTAGCATGTTAGCCTCCATGATCTCTTCCTTTAATTTTTCAATTTGTCTCTCTAATTTCTTCTGCTTCTTATTGGGAGGTGGTGAACCTCTTTCCTGTTTGTTATTACTTTCGACCTCTATATCAGCTCCTGGGGGTGAATGGATTTCAACATCTACATCGGCTCCTGGCCCTGGTGGCGAATGGTCACTGCTCTGAATATCCATCTGTATAGGTGCATTGGATTCGGGTTGGTCTTCTTGCAACTGAACTTTTGGTGTCCTTCTTGTTCTCTTGATAATGGTGAAGACTTTGTTCTTGTTCTGCCCTCTTAGCATCCTCCTTTCTCATTTGTCTAGTTCTTATGCTGCTCACAGGTGGGGGTATCTTGTTAGCTTTGGATGATGCTGGGATCTCCTCATCAATGTCCTTCATAAATCCTGAATTTTCTTGTGATTCTTCTTTGTCTTCCTCATCCCTGATTTGGTTGGCAACTAAGAACTCCTTCCACGTTTTTCCTCTTCTTTGCATTTCATGCTCAATGAGAATTTTGACTAAACCAAAATGATATAAGCTCTTGTCTTCATTTCCTTTCTGCTTCTGGATGGTTTTTGACATCTTGGTTAGGCTCTGCAATAAGAAATATGGTAAACTGGTGACACATTGTTTTTTTATGTGTAGCAACAACTTGATATGGTATAAATAAACAATGCTGTAGCGGCCTGCACAGGTTACAAATTTTTGAAGTATGTAAACCATTTCATCCCAAGGATGCACCAACCAACTTCTTGAAACGCCATTCTTCCAGTTGACCGCTGAGACTCGGGACCTAGACATGAATTGGGTCCACAATTTCTCTTTGAATTGCTTGGTTTTAAAATACTTTTCCCCCTCTGGGCTAATCCCTATCACTTGGGCGATGGTGTCTTCTGAAACCCTAAACGAGAAATTGCCTATCAGGGCTTTCTCCCCATTAAATGTGAAGGCGAATTGCTTAGCAACTTCTTCGTTGCTTCCATGGAATTTCTCCAAAAAGGGCAACCACTGTATTTCCCTAAGAATCGAAATGCAGTCTTCATGGTACTGGGAGCTATCGAACACACTTGGATCGACCCTATTTGTCATCTTGGCGAAGGGTCGAGCTTCTTAACTTGCAAATTTAACAAAGAAGTTTGGATTTATTACCTAATAGCGTCACTCCCTTAGTGTTCACTGTAATGCTGGGTCGACTGTTGTGTAGCTCGGTGAGAGTCGAAACCGGATGGTGCTCACTGCCTTCGGTCCTTGCTGTGTAGGCCATGGAATTATGCGCCAACGTATGCAATCCTGAAAAATAAGTGAAATGACCAACTTCCTTCTCTTCAGAGTGTGTTCATTTTTGAAAACAGAGGAATGATAATACCGCTTGCAAAAATACTATGATGGGAGCGCTGGGAGCGTATATACCACACTGATGATGGAGTCCCCTGAATCATTTGGGTGCGTCGGGTGGTGAATTCATCATTCGGCCGCATGCAAAATAATGAATAGGCCTGTTGTCTCTTACCCTTATATAATTTCTCTTTTTTGTTTTTTGTTTTTTTTAAATCACCACGTGTCCTGTTGGTACTCAGCCAATTGGAGGTATGGACTTAGGAGGTTGGTATGGCGGTAAATGGTTGTAGGATGCTTAGGAAACATTGGAATGAAGGGTTAATGAATTTTAGAAGTAGGAAGTAGGTTGGAGTAGGGAAGAATTAGGGAGATAAGGGATGATGAGAAAAATGCGCCCTTGAAATTAATCATAACAGTCATAGCTATTAGAATTAACATTAAAAATTAATCCAAGAAATTAAGTGTTAAGGACAAGGAGCGTATTACACTTTTGTTTGACTGTTGTTGCATTGGCATGCTGAGTAGAGCTAGCCTTTTGACTGTTGTTTGGCTTTCTTTGCTGTTCATAACAGGTCCCCTGAGGTAGGTTTGAATGCAACAGGTCCCTCTGCAGTACTGAAGATGTTCATGCAATTCTTTATGTGCATACAGGTGCTGTTGAGCTTGGGTGCTTGATGAAGTCTTGGTCCTGCCTTTGTAGAAACTTGTTGAAGCTGTGTTGAAGTAATTTTGAAATATCAATCTCTTAACAGGTCCCTTTATGTGTGTCTAAACAGGTCCCATTACTGTTGGTGCTGGTAGCATGGTATTCTTGGATAGAACAGGTCCCCCTGCATAGTATTTATAACCAGGTCCCTCTGAGATAAAACAATGACAAGACAGCTTATTTATTGAAGTCTGGAATGTTGGAACAAACTGCTTG
>APFE031327163.1:0-17175 GCA_000404065.3 Pinus taeda
ATATATATATATAATCTTCCTTTCATTACAAAAATTTTAATTTTTAAATAAAATATTCTCTTGCCATTCTCTTGCAGATAATGAGATAACAAGAGCAATCGAGGGATTTGATGGTATCTTGCGCGTTGTAGTTATAGACAACTAGCATTTTGAACGGGTGAAATTGATGTGCACAATGTGACCACAAATTAATAGGTGCTGAAAGGTGTCGTGCAAGTACTGTGGTTTAAGCCCACGACTGACCCTTCTTCGACCCTCCTGGCCTTGAGTCAAGCTCTCCTTTGTAGAATTTGTTAGAATTGGCCCTTGTTGTATGGAAATTAGTTAAGAATACGATTATGCCAGATTTTCTCTCTGTTTTGGATTCTTGGATTCATATTAATGATCTAAAATGTGTGTACATAGCAAAGCTCTTTTATTCTTTGAAGCCCATTTCTCCATTGCTGTTGTTGCTCATTTTGAATATGGGGCCATAGAAGTTGAGTCACAACTTTCATTGAAAGCAGTGCAGAGGAGGTCCAGAATGCCATGATGAAGGAGATTCGCAAAGGTCGAGAAGATCTGCTTAGAGTGACAGAGAAACACCCTTTTGTAAAAGAATTTCGGGAATTCCAACAAATAATATGATTGAAACCTCAAAAATTTTTGAAAGTAAACTTTCGGATCCTTCCTTTTTGGCCAAAGAAGAGTTGAGGAGATTTTAGAGGCATTCACCGCATTGTTGGTTAAGATTGGGAGTAACGATGAACCTATTATATCTTATGACTTGGATTTCTGGCTGTGCCGGTCTGCGAGAATAACAAGCATTCGGGTCTACAGTGCCAGGTGGTATCAGGTGCACACATTCCTTATCTTTTTCTAATACATATCTGCTCATATATTTTCAAGTACGAATAATTCACCACAGCTACCAAAAATTACCAAAGGTAGACCTATCACAATTACTCTCCAGAGCCTTTATGAGCATATTGAGTCTTTAGAGAAACATACAGATGAAAGAGAAGTCAAGCTACATACAAAGTTAGAATCCATGCTGGAAAATAAATTCACATCTCTTGAAGACAAGATCCAAAAACAAATAGAAAATAAAATAGAACTATTGGAGAATATAATGGAGGCAATGGAGACTAGGTTGCAGGTTATAGAAAAACAAAACCAAGATACTAACCAGACATCCCAGGAAGGAGATGATGATACTTTAGAGAGTCTTAAAATGAAGGACATGATTAAAGAACTAGAAGAAAAAGTTTAATAGCCACCTCACCCTAAATAGTGTGGCAGGGAAACTAGATATAGAACCAATTAAAGATGAAATGAAAAAATTGATAGAATTAGACCATGAGCGTAACAAAAGGGCCTTGAACCTTATAATATTCGGTTTGAAAGAGGAGGTAGACGAGAATACTTTAGCCATAGCCCAGACAAAATTACATAATAGATTACAAATTGAAACAATGTGTCTCACAGAAGCAACAAGGTTGGGAAAATTGACTGAGAATAAAGGAAGGTCGATCCGAATAAAGGTGAGCTCTACTAACCATAAGTATGAAATACTTAGTAAAACCTCAAGTCTAAAAGGAACGAGAATGTTTATAAATGAAGATCTCATTCCAAAAGATCAAGTAGAGTTAAGAAAGGAGGTTCAAAAGGTAAAAGAATTGAGGAAGGAAGGAAAATAGGTAGTAATCAGAAATAGAAAAGTCATGATTCAAGACAAAAATAAAAAATATAGTAATAAATAGCAATTAAAAACGTTCCAGATTCTTTCTTGGAATTGTTGGGGCTTTCCATGGAACAAAGGCCCCAAGCTAAGTTGGATCTCAAATGATGTTGATATTATATTGCTTGCTAAAACTTGGGAGCACGAAGAATCTAAGGTCCCTAACATAAATGGCTTTCCTCTATGGTCTACCTGGAACAAGTGATCCTCCCATAGAGGCATTGGGGGTATAGCTTGTTACATTAAGAAGAAAATCTCCCGCCATGCTAAGATTTATAAAAGCGACCCTTACAACCGGTATAGTTGGATAAAGATCACTAACATTAATGATAAAAAGACCTACATCGCAATTTGTTATTCCCCCCCATCAATTCTAACTTCTATAAGAAAAAGAGTCTAGATAAAAATAGTCCTTACAATGGTTTAGAGTGATATTTCTAGCCTAAGGAATGAAGGTAATATCCTTTTAATGGGTGACTTTAATGCTTGAGCTTCAAGAAACCAAGCTTATTCTAAGCAATCAATCCAACCTTAATCCTCATTGGTTAGACGAAGACCTTACTTTGGCTAGCCGGTACAAAAGGAGCTCTGAAGACTTCAGGAAGAATTTGTTTGGATCGGAGCTAGTCAGGCTTTGTAGTGCTCAGGATCTTATAATTTGCAACAGTCTAAAGAAGTGGCCCAATTCTAGCCAGATGAACTACATCCATGGGCTTAGTAGTAGCGTGGTAGACTATGTTAGTTCCTATCTTCCTTTATAGAACAAAATAATAATTTTTGACATCTTAAACAACCACGAGACTGACTCTGATCATAGGCCTTTACTTATAACTCTCAATTTTTCCATGCATAGAGATCCCATAAAAGATAATCCTAATAGCCAAAAGAACTTAATCTTTGATAGAAATAAAAACGATCTGTTTCTAAATGAATTAAAAACTAATTTGCTTCCTTTATCTAGTATTGACAACATAGAAGACCTCTATCATAATTTTACTACAACCCTCTCATATTCTATTAACAAGTTCTTAATTGAAGTTTCAAGTAATAAAAGAAATAGCAAAACCAACCCATGGTATGACAAATATTGTAAAAGTGCGAGGAGAGAAATTAAGGAAGTTGTTGATGAATCTCTTAAAATTGGCAAGGTAAAAACATAAAAAGAACTAACTAAAAGGAAAAAAAGTTAGTATATTTGTAAAAAATAAGAGAGTCTCTTACACCTCTCTAAAGTAGCTCCTAAGAAATTCTGGAGGCAGATTCTAACTAGGAAAAATAAAGATAATAATAAAATTGCTTTACACGATTGGAATTCCTATCTTAAAAATCCTTATGAATCTCCAAATGTCATGGATAACTTTGAAACCCTGCTCACAATGAAAGAAGTTTTCTCATTAGAAGACATTGATTTTGGGGTTAAATGCCTGGAAAATGGGAAAGCTAAGGACATTGAAGGTTACCAAATGGAAATCTTAAAAATTGGAGGTCATGTCCTCATCCCCCACATCCACAAGATTTTCAATTAAGCGGTCATGCAAGGTGTTGACTTATTGGGGCCTAACCCAGGTTTGGAAGTGTTTTAGCCAAACAAATCCCACACTATCGGCCCTTTTGGCAACAATCCACAGAGTGCAGACTGAAGTCTCACCCAGGTAGTAAGGGAGGGTGCTGGAACTAGGTTTCCACACCATAGGGATGTCTTGATGAGGTCTGGAGGGATCGAGAACTGATCTGTGCACTCGCGCTGCTCCATTTGGCGTTCACGTAGCTCTGCTATGGGGCATTTCCTAGATGCGTAATTATTATTGTAGTTATTATAGATCTGATCTAATTCTTGGGGTCTTAATCAAGCATTCAATAGTTATAACTAGCGCGTGCAACCATAAATCTTAAAGATATGCATAAAACCATAACATAAGAACAAATATACAGGTTTGTGACCATATACACAATAATTCAGAAACACTTATCTTTATTAATCTTCTGTTTCACTACAATCCAATTCCGTCCTGTGCACTCTGCTGCAGGGGTCCGCACACACAGTTGTGGACTCTACCAGGCCTCTGTGCACATAGTTACAAAGCCTACTCTAACTACTACAAACCACGACGTGAACTTACAAACTCAAAGAAATCTTGCCTTTACAAACCCATAACACTTCAGTTCTTAATCAAAATTACCAAAGACTGACTTCTAAACCTAGAGCCCTGCTCTATTTATACATTCCCATGGTTTGCGGACCATGGGCAGGCCGACTCGATTTCTATTATCTTATATTATTTTTGGGCAGACAACCCTTTGACTTGACTCATTACAATTCACGTTCCACGCACTTCGCAGAACCTTCACCATAATAATACCCAATTAAGCCCGAAAACTGTTACGTGAGGGATCCACTACCCAACAAGCCCCCAACACAATCATCGTGACTTGTCCTGAGTCACTCGACTGGTGCGTTGATCTTCGCTCGAAGTCCATGCAACAACCTTTGCGCTACGCTGAAATCTTCCACACATTTTTCCACTGTTTGCTGTATCAATTGTGCATGGCTTTCTGATGCATTGTTGGAGACACCTTCTTACCTTAGTGCATATGTGTCCTCCAGCTGGGTCAACTTCCCCTCAATTGTAGCGGTGATCATGAATGCTTCCGCAAGCTAGGCTAGATGCGTGCTTTAAGCCCAAATTCTCTCTAGCGTGCGACATCCACCTGTTCCTTCAGGGCTTGGGCCTCCCTCATCTTGGCCAAGCGATGACTGAGGGCGACCGTTTGCACAGTCCCCCAGACATTGTCATAAGCTTGTTGTAACTCTCATGCTTCTATCTCTACCTGTTGCAGCATTGAGTCTTCTTGTAGTTATGTGAGCGTAAGAAGGGATTGATCCAACAATCCCGTGTAATCTTGTACAGCACGCTCTATCACTTCCAACCCTGCTTGAATTGTGTGACGACACTACTCTCTGACTTCTGGTGGTGTAGGGGGCTGCACTTTTAGTCTTAGCTCCACAATCTGCAAGTTCAACTCCAACTAAGCTTTCATGGCCTCCTCTTGGGCCCTATAGAATCATGTCGCCATGTGATGAATCTTTTCGGCTACTAGGAGTTTCGCTGGCACAACTAGTTTTTGACACTGCTACAGACCTTTGCCACGGCCTATTCCAATCCTTGGTTGTGTGCAACCAAGTCATCGTGTTGTAGACTGATCTACTCCAGATTTCCCTTTTGCTCCATTAAGCCCTAGAGGGCATGGCCTTCCCTAGGGCAGAGCTCAGTGGTTACCCTATCCTGCAGCTAGTATAGGGTCTCTCTAGGAAGGGCAGCCAAATTCAACCCCCAACCCCTCATGTCACCTTTGGGCTCTGCTAAGACGACGCTTGTTGGTAACACCAAAGTATTCATTGTGTGGGTGCGCACCATTTTCTCAGCTGTGAATATACCTTCTGCAAGGTTGGGCATCATCCCTCTTGCGGGTCGCACCTGTAATGCCTACAACTACACTCTGAGTGCCCCCAACACAGTTGTCTACTCCATCATCAATTCCTCCAGGGCACCCTTAGTGACATCACGTACTAGTTCATTGCTGGCAAGAAGATATCCCTCCAAGGTCTTTGTTGTCTTTGTCTTTTTGCGTGCAAGTGGTTGCTCCTAGACGCACGACCTCTTAAGTTGGGTCGATGTTGTGGTCAGGTCCATGCATTCGTATGTCTCCACTTCCCCCTATATGTCCTGCTATGTGGACATTTCCTGATCTTCCATGATCTCTTCAGGGGGGCGTAGTGGTGGTTTTTGGTGCTACCTTGGTCGCCTCCTACTGCGTGGCCATTTTCTATTCCTGGCACATTCTTTACACCAACTTTGTGATGCACAGCTTGATTTTATTCTTCCGCTGCTGTGCTTCAATATTTTCTAATTCGGCTAAGTCTGGGGCGTGTCACTCCAGAGGCCATGCCGCTATTACCTCGAAAATTGCATCATCCGTTGCAATGAATAAAAGCTTTACCCATGTTCGAGTTAGATCCTTTCATGCTCGAATATACAGATTATGGATATCTGCCTTGAACTCGACCGTGCTTTGCAAACTGTTGAATACTATCGGGGATAACCGCGGTCAACGGTCGATCCATGTATAGATACTCGCCTCCATAAATATCCAAAACACCTTGATCTCACGAACCCTCACAACATAGTTTGTGGCCCAGAGTGAGTTATACCTCACAGATTCCCTATAATTCAGCAAAAATTTGTCACAGAGAAACTGCGCCCAATTGAACTGAACTCCCTCTGCACGCTACTCCGCGAGCACGATGACAGATGTTGGCACCTCGTCTGCGCAATATTTCCACATGAGCTTTCCAGTTAGTAATTGGGTGGTGATGCACACCCCTCGGTCTTTGATACTTGCTATTACATACCCTTGCTTCCACTTCTCTAGCTTATATTTAACCTTCATGGCTTCTGCGAAGTCCACATCGCTAGTCATTCCTAGTATGGCTGCAAGATTGTTTCCTTTAGTAGGCAGCTGGGAAATTTGGTGTATTAAATTAGCCATGATGGGAATTAGTTCCTCTAGCCAGAGATACCCATCATTTACTAGACATAGTAGCTGTTAGATAACAAAAACTATGATGGTCGCACTGTGATAGTGGGATGTCCACCTTAGATGGAGTAATCCCACCTTCTCCACACCCTGTAGCCACTTCTGCTACAGTAATTTCTCCACGTCCAATTGGGGGAACTTGTCGCTATCCTCAAGGTCCCATTCTCTAAACTTGATATTTAGTACCTGACCCAGCGATAGACCATCAAACCTTATTTCATCCGGAAGAGGTGGGGTCTAGAGCGCACTCTTCATGGCCTCCAGGTCCTTCTGTATCTTGGCCATCCCTTTCCACAGGGAGATGTATGGTGGTAGTGTTATTGATGAAGGTACTTGGGCAACATTTTCCTCTTCCTCGTCTTGTGCTTTAATCTAAGTGACGAGGGCTTGTAAATATTCCTCTTCCTCCTCGGTTTCAGTGGTGATAGCTTTGCCCTTTTCTGCCATTGATAATTTATTGAATCATGGTGATACCCAAACTAGCCCCATAGTCTGCCTGTTTATCTGGGGTTGTGGCGTGCGTGGGGATTTTGGAACCTCTAAGGTAGTGGCCGCCTCTTCAGGCTCCTCCTTGGGCCCCTCTGCGAATCTTACTCTGGTTGTAGCAGTTGACATGGTTTCTATCCTGGATTCCCTTGGGTACTTACTCATAGGTGGCAAGGTAGCTTGGTGCTTGCTACCCTATACTAGCTTGAATCTCAAGTATCCAAGTGTTGTTTCGAGGCTACCCCAAGGGGTTTTATAGTAACGTTTGAATTTGAATTCGAACCTTCCCTCCACTTCTGAGTCATTAATATCTTCTTGGTGGTAGATCTTCCCATATCTAAATCTGAACTCCTATCTTAATGGTTCGTCGCCCGCTCCTTTTGGCTGTAAGTCGAACTTCTTGTCATGAATAGTGATATCAACGGTCACCTCCTAGCCTACCCATGTGATAGCCCAACCTCTTATGTGCGACCATGATCCCGGTGATCTACTGGCCCTGCGTGGAACCTCCTTTCCACACAACTCTTCTGTAGACTTGTTTATAGTCCCACGCCTTCTTTCAACTACTTGGAGCACTGAGATTGTGCTTTCCACAGATAGTCAGGTGGTCGTACCCCAGGTGCAAGACTTCAACTTCCCTGCTAGCCCGGGCTGTGGGCACCCTTCACCTACCCTTGTGTCCATTAGTGCATCTTGTTCTTCTTTGTATGGTGCGGCCCCCTATTTGTTAATGTGCGGTCATAGCCATGATAGCAGGGTCACAACTGTTTCTAATTTAGTAGTAGGGTTGGCCAGGCCTGGTCTCATCATGCTTAGTTTCGCGCAGCCCGCTTGTGCGACTTCGACTTTTAGGTTACTGATTCCTTCACCCAATATTACACTTTTCCTCCACATCCGGGCCCATTCTTCATCAAGTGTGCAAAGTTTCAAACTCCCTTGCCAAATGGATTCCTATAACTGCCATATTCCTTTACCTAGGTCCTCGTGTCCAGTCCGAACTGCTAGGGTTGTGGTCAGTGGACTTCTCTCTGTCTTCCTAGTTTTATCTTGTCTGATCATTGAAAAGCTCATCTTCGCACAACTCTTTTTTCTTATGGTCCTATAGGCCCATAAAAACCTTGGTACACACAGTTTCCAATTGGTTTGTTTTATCTGGCGAACTCTATTCAGGATCCCACATGTTTTTTCGAATGCTCCATCATGAATGGCTAGCAGAATGCGTCACCTTTCCTGCTACTGTGTTAGGTTCTGATTTTTTATTCTTAGTTGGGGCCCTCGCCGCAAGTGGGTGCTCAAACTGCTTCGTCCTTGCTACCCCTATCGCGGTCAATGCTGGGGACTTCCAAATCGTACACGCACCTACCTTATATATTCACATCAGTTCCACCTAGTCATCTGATGTGTACTCCACCCTTGTATAGTTGTCGCGTGTAGCGCCCCTTTTTGCACATCATGCCGCTTCTGTTTTGGTATTGCAATTTCACAGTGGTCTACGAATTCCTCCACGTTTGTTGCGGCCCCATCTATTGTCAGTTCCCTTGCTTCAGTCGTCACCCGTCACAGTGATATAACCATCATACTACAATCCAGTGTTGTTACTTCATGCAATCGGTTTCTCCATCGCTCTATTTCTTTATTTGAATCCGACATGCACGAACTGTCACGCTCCCATGAGATTCTCCCGTCTGATGTCGTACTCACCCGATCCTGATCTTGCGCCTTTATCAGATAAATTCATTCTAGTTCATCATCACTGTCCTCGTCGTGCACAAGTTTGGTGTAGTGTGATACTTCAGCTGGATCCTGTGGAAGTATTACATGGAGAGACTTTTTTTCGAATATCATTTTTCATCTCTTTAGGTTGATGACTCCATTCATGTCCGTGGCCTAGTCTATTCCCAACAATGTGGGGTAAGGGTTACTGTCATCCACAATTTCTATTACCTCAAAATCCATTTGGGTGCTTGT
Source organism: Pinus taeda (assembly GCA_000404065.3). Taxonomy (NCBI): domain Eukaryota; kingdom Viridiplantae; phylum Streptophyta; class Pinopsida; order Pinales; family Pinaceae; genus Pinus; species Pinus taeda. The sequence continues at coordinate 8,771 of APFE031327163.1, forward strand.
GCCTTGGATATCCACTGTTACTCGTTGCAATCTCCCCATGGGCAAGATCTTTTGTTGGTTTTCCATCCATAATTGAATAGGGGACCACTCTAATGTGGGCTTGTCCATGCATTCCCATGACTGTTTAGGTAGCAAATTCGCATCCGAACCCAAGTCTAGGATGACTTGATCCATCTCAAAGTCGCCAATCTACACCATCAATCACATTTCCCACCCGGTGCACAAAGCACGTTTTCCTAGTTTCCGGACGACGCATGGTTCACCCGACCCTGCACACCTAGTTATCATCTCTTGCAATTCATTAACTACCTTATTTTCATGTAGCAGCTTCATGCATGTCTCTAAAAAGGTATTTAACATAGAAGGATCCATTTCCAGCTCAAGTTGATCCTTACTACCTGAAGTAGAGGCCTCCGCGAAGCTCTTCTTAGCTTCCATAAATGTTTCCTTTACACGTTCCAAGTCGAACTCAGGTTGCTTTGTAGGGGCCTTGTGAACCCATTTATTTTCCTCGGGCTACCTCCCATTATCTTCCCCTATTGTTACACTGCTCGTGAGCATCATGTTCATGTTGGGGTCTTCTTCGTGCCATTCAGACCTCATCATCTAGATGTTTTGCGTTGGAGTAGACTGAAGTACCCCTTTTTCATGCACCTGTGTGATCAGAGTGGGACAATCTATTGCTTCATGATCAAACTGATAATAGTATGGACAACATGTTCTAGTTGGGTTCATACAGTCATGCGCGTAATGCCCAATTCCTCCACAATTGTAGCAGATTAACTATCGCCACCCTTGTCTGAGTCCCATTCCTCCTCATCCTCGTCCCTGTCACTAGAACCCACTGCATGCTATTGCTGTTGTTGGATATTGACCTCGCATCTCATTCTGCATCCTGTAGGAAGGTGTTCGATCCATCAAAAATTCAAAACTCCAACAGCTCTGTTAATTGTGGCCTACTGATCTACAAAAGTTGCAAAATAGCTGCTGGGGGGTCTGTGTAAACTTCTGCAATAGATCACAGTTGTCCGTCATATGCTTTCCTCCCACCTGAGAGATCGCACACCAGAGTGTGGGCGTTGCACTTAGCGCTGCCTGTGCCTCTAGTCTCAATGGCATTGGTCCCCCCCCCCCCCCCCCCCCCCCACCGCCACCAAATAGTTTGTGAATACCGGACAATGGTCCATATTATGGCCCTGGCCTTTACATTTTATGCACCACACCTCTTCACACGCTTCTGGCCGGGGCGCCCTATCCTATTTCAGACTCTACATCTCTAAGCATAGGTTTTGTAGTTACGCATGGATCTATTGGACACCCAACCCAGGATCCTGTATTAGATTTTCATGCAACCTCATCATTGTTTCCAATGCTTTTGCTTGGGTTGAAAGCTTCTGCTGGGATAGTGTCATCCTCAGATGCGGTTTCAAAGATGCCACAAACCACGCACGGTGCTATGCATCTGTTAGTGTCATATTAGCCTCGTAGATGGTACTCTTTAGTCTCTGGTCCAGATCCCAATGGGTTTCATCTGGAAGCATCACGATTTCCTTGAATTCGATGATCGACTGCGTCTCCTATTTCAGCTGGCTAAATTCTTTGTTTAATGCAATCTATATTTCCATTATTCCAGCATTCAGATGATCATTCGAGTGCTTGATATACGAAGTCAACGCATGATCTTGCAGTGCGCTTACGAATGTGTCCTTCTTAATGTTATTATCTGTAACTCCATGTGCTTCCCAGATTGCTCTTACTACGAACAAAAACTTTTCTGGATCTTCGCTCCCTACTCCTCTGAATACAGGAAACTTGATCATGCTCACCATGCTAAACCACTGGTTTGGTGGAGGTGGTGTGGATGAAGATGGGGGTGAAGGAGGTGACGCGAGTGGTTCTGTTAGCAAAGATGATAGCTACAAAATGCGTTGCCTTATCAAAATGATCACACTCCATGGAGAATCCCAAGTGCGCTCTTCCTCGTCCTCTCGTGGAGGCGAAATTAAAGGATTATTTCCTAACCCTTCGAAACCTTTGTAGGTCCTCCCACTCCACATCTATCCACTCATTAATGGATTCACAACACACGTTTTTCACATAACAACATCTTGATCCAGGTATTCAACCAGTTGATTTACTTACCTCGCGATCCCTTTAGAAAACGTCTTTATGCTTCATTGTATCTGACAGTCATGTCTATCACAAATTCAGTGATAAACCCTCATATTATCCAATCCAGCCAATGATATACGGCCTGCGCGACATTATCTTCAGATGTCCCTAGCCTGCGCACCAACTCTAGAGTCTACACTATGGGTTGATCAAGCTTGCACCTTCCTTGGTTGTTAGCTAGCCTCACAATCCAATCATACAGTTCTGACGAGAAGGTCACGAAGAAGATCTCATGGATTTCCGTGTATATGTAGCGATCCAGCCACCTCTTCTCAGATATCTATGGAGTTTTGTTTTCCTATACCATGAACTCGTGAAGCTTTTGATCCAGCCAATCTTCAATCTCTTTCTTTGTATGGTTCTAGTGTTCTGACATCAGACATCTCTTAGGAAGATCCTAGTCCTGACAACGGAACCATTTGTTGGCTTATTGGGGCCTAACCAAGGTTCGAAAGTGTTTTAGCCAAACAAATCCTTCACTACGGCCCTTTCGGCAACAATCTGTGGAGCACAGACTGAATTCTCACTCGAGGTAGTAAGGGAGGGCGCTGTAACCAGGTTTCTGTACCCTAGGGATGTCTTAATGAGGTCTGGAGGGATCGCGAACCAATCTGCGCACTCATGCTGCTCTATTTGGCCTTTGTGTAGCTCTGTAACACAACACTTCCTAGATGCCTAATTATTATTGTAGATATTATAGATCTGATCTAATTCTTGGGGTTTTAATCAAGCATTCAATAGTTATAACTAACGCGTGAAACCATAAATCTTAAAGATATGCATAAAACCATAACATAAGAACAAACATACAGGTCTGTGATGAGATACACAATAATTCATAAACACTTATCTTTATTAATCTTTTGTTTCAGTACAATCCAATTCCATCCTGCACACTCAGCTGCACGCACACAACTGTGGACTCTACCAGGCCTCTGCGCACACAACTACAGAGCCTACTCTAACAACTACCAACCACGACGCGGACTTACAGAATCAGAGAAATCTAGCCTTTACAAACCCATAACACTTTAGATCTTAATCAAAATGACCAAAGACTGACTTCTAAACCTAGAGCCCTACTCTATTTATACATTCCCATGGTCCGCGAACCATGGGCAGGCTGACTTTCTTTCTATTATCTTATATTATTTTCAGGCAGACAACCCTTTGACTTGACTCATTACAATTCACATTCCGCGCACTTTGCGGAACCTTTACCATACCAATACCCAATGAAGCCAGAAAACCATTATGCGGCAGATCCGCTGCCCAACACAAGGGTTCCATAAACCTTGGACTTGGAGCCTCATTATCCCTATTTTTAAAAGTGAGGATACAAATAACCCCTCTAATTATCAGACAATTATGATCAACCCTATATTATCCAAGTTATATGGTATTATTTGGGAAAATAAGTTGAGCATATGGCTTGAAAGTGAAGGTAAGCATGCTAAAGGCCAAGCGGGTTTTAGAAGGTAGCACTCAACAATGGACCACCTCGTTACACTTAGGATCATTGTGGAGGAATGCTGCAATGATAAATCCAATCTCTTTTTCTGCTTTGTGGACTTTAGAAAGGCTTTCAATACGGTTCCTATAAACAACCTATGGAATAGATTAGAAGAGCTAAAGGTTCCTTTCGAGTTGAGAGTTGTTGCTATAAGGTTCTACGAGAATGTAATTGCCAAGTTAAAGAGAAATGAGGGGTGGTTGAAAGATATTAAGTGTAATATCAGAGTTAAACAAGGTTTCCCCCTCTCCCCTACCCTATTTGGCATTTACATCGATAAGCTAGAAGGTTGTTTAGAGGAAGCAGGTTGTGTTGGCATGATCTTAGCTGGGATAGTCATCATCCTCTTCTCTATGCTGACGATATTGTTCTTCTCGCAAGGTGCCCATCTAATCTTGACAAGAAACTTAGAATTCTTAAGGATTTCTGCTCTACCATGGGTATGACTGTTAACATTCACAAAACAAAAGTTATGATTATCAAATCCAAGAAGGAAACTTACTCTAATTTTATGTATGAAAATAGTAACTTGGAGGAAGTGTCTTCTTAGAAGTACGTAGGAATTGATATTCGTCATAAGATCAACTAGAACTATAGCATTGAGAAAAGTATTAATGGGGGGTGGATGGATTATTTTGGTCTTGAAAATAATCTTAAAATGACAAGCCTCGTAATGTGGGATAGAAAGAAGCTCCTCTTTAAAACTTTAGTAACTCCTGTTATCTTATATGGATGCACGGTTTGGGGTTGTAGCATCTCTAGGGAATCCTGGAGAAAGATTAAGAAAATCCAAAAGTGTTTTATAATGTATAACCTAAAAATTAAAAGAAATACACCCTATCATATTCTCCTTATAGAAGTGGGTATTTCTCCTATCGATAGCCTAGCTATGACTAGGTTTCTGTTGTACAAGCACAAACTCAATAACATAGGAGACCATAGACTTCCTATGCTAGTTTTAAATTCTAGCCGAAACCACCTAAGGCTCAAATGAGGTTGGTATAAAGATACCAGGGCCTAGTTAAACCATTGGGAGATCGACGAGAATGTTGTATTTCAAAACATTAATAACATTAAAAATATTGTTACTTCTAAGTTCAAAGAAACAATGTGGTGTGAGAAAGATTTATCAGCTAAAATAAAATTAAGATATTATAAGGAGGTCATTAACCCCACCTTACAAGATCAAAAGTATCTCTTGTTTTTAACTAGATCAAAGAAGAAAATTAATATAGCCAAGATTATAACGAACTCTCATGAGCTCCATAGTGAAACGGGTTGTTGGGCAGTTCCTAAAACACCATGGATGGAAACGATTTGTCATCTCTATGAGAATATGAACATCGAGGATGAAAATCACATCCTCTTAGAGTGCCTTGTGTACAACCACATTATATCTCAGTTTCATAATCTTTGTTGCAATACTGACCTTCCTAGCCTTTTACGATGTCAAAATTATAGTGAGCTCGAGAGGTTTCTCTCCAAGCTTTTTGAGCATAGGAATAAAATCTTAAATCAAACTAAAGAATTCGTTTTTAAGTCCGATAAACCAAAGTTTGGTCTCAGTGGACGTTAACCATCATCATCATCATCATCATCATAAGTCTATATATCTATATCTATATATATATATATATATATATAGATTATATAATATTATATAATTCATACCATTAGAAAAACCTTAATAATAAGGTGATGATTTTGAGGTCTGCTATATTTGTAAGTGTTTATGCCTTTGCAAATTGTCATTAATACTGGTAAAAAATGGTAGGAATATGAAGAGTTTTTCAATAAATAATAGTCATTAATTTTTGGTTGAAAATTATCTTGAATTAAAGTTTAATTTAATGGAATTTAATTTAGTTTAGTGAGTTTAGTTTAGATTTTTGTTTGGCTACAATTTTTTTTTGGGTTAAACATTCTTTTATGTAAATTACTTTTTATCAAAATTTTCACATATATAAAGTGACTTAATGACACAACTCTCAATTTTACCTATCTATTTTTGTAATGTACCTTAAAATTATAGTTATTGTAATGTCAAGCATGTAGGAAGGTACACAAGGAGGATAACTAAGGTAATATGGTGATATACACATGAAGTAAGGGCCATTACATTTGTTGGACACCTAATCCTCAATGGGTTAGTGTGGAAGTCGAATGGACAAAAGCAGTCCAAGAGACCTTGGGATGTGAATCCCAACGGTCACCATATTGTACTATAAATGTATATCATTTGTGAATAAAATTGTATTGCATGTTTTATCTTTACTATTTGTTCTCGCTCACCATGTGTGTTTAACATGGTATCAGAGCAGGCGATTGCTGGTCCTGCTCCAATTTGAGCCACTTGTTTTTGTGGTCTCTATATATGGTTCTGTGTTACCTGACCTCTGCTGCACTGCACATCTTTCTCTGTTTGGCATATACCATTTATAAAACCTGTGCCCTGCTCTTCTGTTGCGTTGTCATCCTGACCTGACATTGAAACGTTTGAGCGATGTTCTGACCACCGCCTCTGTCCTTCCAGCGCTGCTCTACCTCTATTCTTTTCCAGCGCTGTCTCTGTCCACAACGCATCTGTCCATATTCAAATAAAAAAAAAAAGGAAAGAAAACTGATGCCAGGCGCTGAAAATCATCTGCTTCATTCTGTAGTTCCTCTGAAGAATTATCTGCTTCATTCTGTAAATTTCCAGTGTTATTTCCTGCTCTTCTGAAGCAACTGGCTATTCAAAACCCGATGCTCTAACAATGTATACCTTGAATCTCGATTGGTTGGACCATTTGGAAAACCAAACAGTCCCCGTCCTGGTAGCGATGTCAGTGTAATCGCGTGGAGTATCGAATGCAATACCGCCATTATTCCTTGCCCACACGAGGAACGAAGTGGTATTGCGGGGAGTAGGCGAGTGAAACAGATAATTACTCCTCTCGTTCTCTGTGCAAACCCTTGGATCTCCTTGCATATTATTAGTTTTCCTCCTCTTCCATTTCAAATTATTCCTCTTGAAAGAACGGTGTGAATTATTGGGAGGGATTCCGCCTTTGCGATTTGGCTGCTGATGATAATGGTGAGAATAATTGGAACGAAAACCGCCTCTGGTATTTGGCTGCCGATCTGAATGGCGTCGCCTAAGAGATATGGTTTGACTATTCATAAGCTACTCACCAGTACGAGGAAATTAATTGGCTATTGAACCAAACAGTTTCTAATGGCTGCCTCTATTCATACATATTGATGTTTCTCGTGCTCCGTATTGACAAATGAGCTTCCGGAGGGGATTTTTGGCACAGAACGCATGGGTATTTGGTTCTACGAGGATTGACTCCCGTCTTTTGTCACCTCATTAGATGGTGAATATAGTATTATATAGTATTACATGGTTATCTTGCCAAGGTGCCACTTCAATTTGTTTTGCATGTACAATGGTTCTCTCATGTGGGTTCCTGTAGAATTGTCGTAAGGGGATACAGGCACAAACTGGTTTCAGATGTTACAGCAGAGTAGAAGAGATCAACTTACTTTGAATAAGACTCCCTATGTGAACAACAACTTAAGTGAAGTGAGAGAAACGGAGATAGAGTGTAAGATTTTTTGAGAGCGCAACAAAAATTTGAAGAAATTGAAGAAACTTCAAAGAAGCGGAAGGGAATGAGCCTGTTCTGAAGAAAAAGGTTGAGATTTTTTAAATCAGCATCAGAAACGTTATTCCATAGAAGCTTTAGGTGTTATAAGATTCCCGATAGTCGAATTCTATTGATGCCACCACGAATTCTGTTGAAAAGAACTAAAGCCTGAAGAGTGGTCTACATAGTAATCAAATTTGTTTTAAAAAATATGCATGATAAAAAAAAAAAAAATGTTATGCTGAGAAAAATATTGAATCCGTTCTTATGTGAGGCCAACATTTTTGCCATTTCAAGAGTGTCACTTTAGAGTGTTATTGCATTGTTTTTCTTGGAGAATCTCGTCCTCTTATAGTTTACTATGATCTGTCTGCTCACATTCAGTAAGGTGTTCGAGAAGGTCCATTTTGTGGCAAACCACCTGAACTGAGACAGTCTGTACGAAATTTTGTGCACTGGTGCGCAACGTTGGAATTTGGCCACTTGTCCAAGCAAATCGAATTTTGTTGATAGTAAATACTATTGTAATTTTCTGATTTAGAGTCATTTTGCATTTTGCTGGAATTTATGCAAGTTTAGCTGTGTACACACACTTCAACAGTTTGGAAGTTTTTTAATCTTGAAGGTGGACGTTAGGTCACTGATCATTTGCTGACATTTATAAAGGATATTGCATTGATTGTTGCTTCTTCTTCACTGGTTGATAGTTGTGATCAGTTTCTTTAACGTATAAGATAATGAAGAAAATGACCAGAATTGATGATGCGTTACAGTTATTAAATAGTCTAATCTTTTCCACTGTTGATGGGATGGTAAAAGTCAGTAAGGAAACTATTTTTAACATTCAAACTTGCCTGCAAAATGCACAAGAAAATATTGAGTTTTTGCAGCTTGAGACAAAGCTACAGCAAGAAGAATTAAAACAGAGAAGTCATTCTGAACCTGTTTTTGTTCAGAACATTGAGACAACCACCCATCAGTAGAAAATTAATAATGCAGTAGTTGTACATGCAGATGCAGAAACTCAGTCTGCACTTCCCAAGCCCATCATCAGACCTTGGGAACAACTTGTCCACAACAAGCACAAA